>BJBW01001633.1:434-74246 GCA_004320125.1 Scolopax mira | reverse complement strand
TTTTCCTCCAGTAGAAGAGGACCAGGTTCAGGAACACTTGGCCAAACTGGACATTCATAAGTCCATGGGCCCTGACGAGTGCTGAGTGGCAGATGTTATCACTGGGCCACATGATCTTTGAAAGATCATGGAGAACAAGGAGAGGTGCCTGAAGGCTGGAGGAAGGCAAGAAGGAGGACTCTGGGAACTACAGACCAGTTAGTCTCACCTCCATCCCTGGAAAAGTAATGGAGAGACTGATTCTAGATGTCATCCAAACAACGGAAGGCACTTTGGTTTCTTCTGACAGATATCAGACATGTAGGCAAGAAAGGGACAGGAGTGGCCAGATGCCATTGGTGACAGGAAGACCAGCTGTGCCTGTCGACCAGTCCAGACATGGCCTCTGAGCCTGGCTCAAATGACAAGAAGTAGAAGGCAGTTCTCTGAAGGCAGTTGTAGACATTTGTGCTTACTAGACATTTAAGATTATCAATTCTAGTTGTGTTTGGGTTTGGTTTTTTATTCTCTTCCCATATGTGTCTAGATGACTGGGACGAAAGGACAGTTGGACACACCCTGTGAGGGAAAGCCAGCAGCGATGGAACCAAAAGGCAGTCCAGCTAAGCATGTTAGAAATGAAGGTGTGGCTGCAAAGAAGCTGAAGAATTACTGCAAACAAAGAATGATGAAGAAAAAGTGGAAAATTAAGTATAACAAAACGCAACCAAAGTAGAAATAGCTGAACCATGCTGTGATAAGGAGAAGGACGAGAGGAAACAAAAAATCTCAGGCAATCTTGCAGCTTCAAAGGCACTAGAATAATCCAGTGGGGGAAAAGGCATAGCTGAAATATTGTATAAACCTTTAACACTTTTTTATCTCAGTCAACACATTTCAAGTGAAAACGTCAAATTCAGTCAGAGAGAAAAAAGAGCAAGTGTCTGCAACAGAGTTTAGGGGACAAAAGGATCTTCTTTCTCAATGATTTTTGTAGAAAAGCTATGGCTTGAAGAATGAAGTGGTGGTTGACAGCAATATCTGATGTCACATAACAAGGAAAATAGCTTTTCAGCTTTCTTAACTCTTCCATAATCACTCCAGATTTTTATTCTGACATAATTTAAAAATATATTGTACTTTGTGTAATATGCATGAGGGCAACAACTTGGATTTAATTATTTAATTCTTTTAACTACACAGTGTCTACCATTTTTTAAATTACTTATAAAATTACGTTTTCTTTTTAGGATGATGTAATAAGTGAGGTTTGGGTAACAAATGTTGTGTTTATTTGAATAGTTTGTGCCATAAATTTGTACTATGAAACTTACAAGTAGAGCTAAACAGTTAAAACAGATATTTTTATGCTCCCCAAAACCCATTTCCAAAAATCATTTAGATTCTGGTGTGTCTTCAAAGATGAATATTGCAGATATTTATTGTATTACTAAATGTCTACAGACTAAATCTCCTATCAGATTGCACATTGATAAGCAGTAGTGCTTACTTAAGGTATTAAGTTTTGCCTGGAGGAACAAGTGATACGATCAAGGCCTTAGTCATCATTCCAAAAATCCACCCAGCCTGCGCTGTACCTCAGCAGTTTGCTTGAAATTTAGAGCCAAACTGACAGAGTGAAGTTAGGAAAAGAAAATACTTATCAAAAGGCCAAGCTGTGTGATGGACGCGGTTTCCTAGTGAATATGAGCTGTGTGGAAAAATTAAAGTTGCTTTAAATGTTAGTATATAAATACATTGTGAGTATATAAAGGCGTTTCTTGTATTACAGCTACTTTATGGTACGTACTTTATGTTTCATCAAACAATTTCAACAGAAACAGTTCTTGAAATTGAGGCTCGAAAATTATATTCTCTATCATTGCTTTTGTTTTGTGTTTTCTGGATTTCTGCCTATATTTTCTTTTATTTGAAGTATTGTTTTTAGAAGAGCACATAAATTCTTGAAAAGTACTAGAATGAGCCCAGTAAATTCTTCCCCATTTTTGCCTTTTAAACAACATGAACAACTTTTTTTTAAATGTCTGAGACAATTTCTGTTTGGATGATGTTCTGAGTTGTTTGTATGCATGCTTAAACTGCTAACACACACATACACAGAAAAAAAGGCCTTAAAGATATTCTTCCAAGTCTTTTGTTTGGACTAAGGAAGTTACCAAGTACACACATCCAATCAAGCGTTCTTCAGCTCACTGGGGTTTGACACATTTTAATGTCATGAAAATATAAATAAAATCTTTAAATTGTTTACTGGAGTATAGCTGTTATACAATCCCAAAGACAGTCTTTTTTCAAGCAGGCTTAAATGTGTATTAAAACTTTTTTGTGAAATAAAAAGCATTTTCTGATTATTTTTTTCCTCCCCTGTTACATATATTTGTGGTATTGTTCAGTTCATTGGTTTTTTGGCCACTACTGTTTTTAACTGTTAATATGCTAACAACAAGCTGAACTGGCTTAGAGCTGTTCGCAAATTACAAATAGTTCTGATTTGAAATCATAAATGTACTTAGTGACCTCTCATGACAGGAATATTTTAGCTGTGAGTCATTTTTGTCAGATAACTAACTCTCTGTGGAGATTCAAAGCCATTTTCTGTTTGTATATAGAAAAGGTTTTACCAGACTTGTGTGGAATTTAGTTTCTCAGTGCAGTTTCATATGTTAGAAATGTATGGTCTATTTATCCGTGCGTGTATATATACACACACACATATATATGCGCCTAAAAGATTTGTGTATTTCTCTTAATAGTATACTATTATACTATGCTAGTATACTACTAATAATAGTAATTGTAGTTTCCTATCTGTTTAGGGTAGGTAGGGAATCTGCAGTTTGTATACAACACGCAAGATGGCTTTTTAATTCACAGTTAAGTGGGACCGTGGTAATTTGCTTTAAGATGAGTTAAGTGTTTGAAAGACTCTGGTTTTGTTCACATGTCACAGGTGGGAGTAACAAAGTGTACTCTATTTGTAGTTGCATCTAAAATAAAAGGATGTTTTAAAAAGATGGGTAAGAGGAGGAAGGGAAAGTGATAGCACGTTTATTTCAGGCAGTAATCTGAAATTTGAAACAAAATGTCTAAACAGAGTAATCGGTAAAATGTATTTCTGTAAAGTCAGAAAATGTGCTAAATATTACATGCTGGGTTGCTGGTTCTATATAGACTGTTTCTGAAGAGACAGTTACCTGTGGAGGGGAAAGAAGGAATACAGGAGAGCCTGACTGCTGTGATGGCATTGAAGTATAAATTCCTTAACATAACACAGATTGTAAAGCTGTGGGAAGCAGGAAACTACAGCTGAAGGAGAATGAGTGGACCTGGATCTTACCCTCCAGGTAACTGTTGCTCTACAGCTAACTAATATTGATCTTTTTTATGTCTTCAATCCATCCAGTTTAGGAGAAAAAAATCCACGGATCAGTGTTTGGAATGGATGTGTGTTTATCTTGCAATTTATGTGGCTTGTTTTTAAATGTAATTACTACTTTTTGTCACTCTATTGTAAGCATATCTTTTACGTGTGCATGTGGAGTATGTAATTAAGTAGAACTTACCCAGTATAAGAATATTCCAATTATGTTTTTCCCATGTTAGATTTTTTTTTTTAATGTTTGGTGGTTTGGATTGACCTGGTGTTAAAGGAGGAAGTATGTGCTGTCCTCTCTTTTTGAACAGAAGCTCTAAGCGCTGAAGAACTGGTCATCTACTAACTTGGTGAAAGTGGAATCCATCCTGTTATCCAGATGACCTACAGGAAGTAGTGGACCCAGTATCCACCACTGAGAAGCTCTGTTCATGATCAGCTCCAACTGCTGGTTCAGCTTTGGGCTACTAACCTCTAAAAATGGCAGAAACCCTCTGAGAAAGTAAGGTTTTCCATACTGGGTAAGATCACTGAGATTAAGTTTGGTTTCTCCATCCACCGGTACGAGGTTAAGCTGATAGCTTTGTATCATGCTCAGACAGTTTGAAGTTAGTTTTGGGGGACTAGAGGGAGAGTTCTCACTTGGTGTTTGTCATTACTGGTTGACATATGTGCAAAAGCATGGAACTTTATCAACTCTTTATATTAGCATGAATAATAACTGCAATGGGTTACAGATTTCACAACCAGTGAAATCTAACTTTTCTTCATTTCTGCGGTAATAAGTGTTTCCAAACTTTATTTGCACTATGCACTAATTAATCACTTACAAATTGCTTTCATTCCCATACATGACTGGCTAAACCTTTCCATCTCTTCCCCTTCTCTATTTGACTGCAAAGCCTTTTAGAGAAATTTCCATGTACAATATATTGGGAATAGATTTAATATGTTTTTTTTCCTCTGTCTTCTAAGGTGGGCTAGAAGCTGGAAGCCCAGATAACTGGGACCAAATGGCCAGCCTGGCAGTCCTCTGCTGGCAGGTGTGAGCTGCTCACAGCAAGTGACTCTGTCCCAGCCCTGTGCAGTGAAGTTCAGTAGCAGACATTGAGACAAAAGGTACTTCCTTTGCTTCTGGTTTGCTTGTTCTTTATTTTAAATGGCAGCTTGTCTCTAAAAGAACATAAAGATCAGTTCAGACATGGTCCTTCAGAATGTTGTGCATGTCCTTCAGAATGGCAGTGCTGACTGCCATTTTAGCTGCTTTTAGTTCTACTAGTAGAAGGAATTAGAGGATTTTCAGTCTTTCCTGTCTAAGTTCAACCAGATGTATAACTATCTCTGAGATGTCATATAACTAAGCTTCTTTCTTAACAAAATGCAGTCTTTCTCAAAAGGGTGGGTACAGTGTTTCCCAGAAGCACTGTCATTGCTTGATATGTTACATTTCTGTGTGCTAAAAGTATGTTTGCTTTTTTTTACTTGCTGTTCAATTCTCTTTTTCTGCAGAGGTTCTTAAATTTTGCTTGCAAGTTCAAATTCCATTACTCTACACAAAAATTATTACATTCAAACATTTTCAAAGATATATTGCTGTATTATATATCCCAAATTAAATTTTCTTCTTAATGCCAGAAAGCAACTTTAGTGGCCATGTGACACTCTATTTAATAAGTACAGAGCATTTGAATTATACCCTACCTCACTTGTAGGTGGAGAATATCACTGACAAAGAATTCATCTGAGCCATCCTGAGACTTATGAAGGGCTTCTGTAGATAACCTCAAGGCTGCTCTTACTGATGGCTCTGTCTTGAAGGCAACTCTGCCCCCATCTTGCTGTAAGACAGAGAAGACACCATTGTCCTGTACCTTGCAGAGGGACTGATTTGTTGTTGTTTTTATGGAACTGCAACAGTACACTACCGGTTTCTAAATTGTAGAATAATTTAGTATAATGATTATTAAACAGTATCAATCCTAGTGCAGACTTCAGGGCATTCCTCAGTATCAATACTTGTCTCTTCCGTTGGGTAGGATGCTTATCCAGTGAACAAAAAAAGGAAAAAAAGATGAGTACCCCATTCTTCCATGAGACATCATCAGAATTTTGGATAAAGTGTAATAATAGAGGTAATACAGAGGAAACAATCGGTCTTTAATTGTTTGTGATTAGAAGATTTCAGTACATTTTAAAAGAACGTTTTCACTTTTAACTGAGTAGTAGGAAGAAAAATAGTGAAAAATACTAACGGGAGGCAGGGACGGGGAGTGAGCTAGTACAGAACCCAGCGAAATAGTCCCTGATTCTTTCAATGACATATAGCAGCCACATTATTCTGATTATTTGCAACATGTTTTTACAAGTGTACATTTCTTATTTTTGATTGCCCTGTTAGAGGAAAACCGTTTGCTTATTTTTCCAATGGGCAACGTCCTTGTTCAGAAGAGCTAAAAAAGTATACTAATATTGTTGACCAAAGCTGTATACTCCAATCAGCCATGCCAGCTTCCTTCAGCTTGACAGTGGTAGTTCCTATTACAGTTATACAGATACATTTAGAGCAAACTTTACCAAAAGATGTATGAATACATCTCAGTTTCACTAAAACTCATTCAGAGATACTTAGCTAAACAGTTTTCCACATGTGCACGAGATTGCTCTGTTGTAAGGCCGGAATGTAACATTACTTGCCAGTGCCTTAAGAGTAAGCACGTACCCCAGCAATGCTTCTCATTTTTTAGTTGCTGCCAGATAAGTTGTGAAGAAAGAAAAAGAGCAAGCTCTACCATGCTAGATACTGTTGGAATTTATTTGCACAAAGGTAATGGTCCTGACTCTTAAAAATCTAGAGTTTTAAAATAATTGTGAGTTTTAATAAACCTTGACATACTTTTGAGAGTGCTTTGAGTGTTTCAAGAGTATTTCAAGCCTTTTGATACTCAAGGACATGTGACTCAGATTATATTTTTGAAATTTTACCTTGAAGTGAGAGCCCTAGACTCCCCTTTAATTCTCCACCACTGCTTTTTTCAAGGAATCCTGATTCTGACATTATTGCAGGCTTTTAGGAACTACTGCCTTCAGAAGAACAGCAAACATGAGACTCTCATACCAATAATGTTGTGTAAATATAGTCAGTCATTAGCCAGCAATGGCCTGTGTGAGCACTATGAAAATAGTTAGATTTGTATGTGTACATTGAAAAAGAGCTAATGAATTCCTCAACAAAACAATGAAGTGATGACAAATGAAGACTGGTTGTCCCTTATGTATTCCATATGCCCTGAAGGTCTTCCTGGGAAGGTTGCAATGTTGTAGCTACCCTTCCTCAGAACAAATACAAACATAAAGTTTGGGCATTTCCTTATAAATAATTTTTGTGATCTCATTGTAAATTTCCAGAGTATCACAGGTATCTTTCAGTAATCAACTATGAAAGATGAAAAATAGGCAAAATTTTGACCAGTCTAGTGCTTTTTCAGACCTGAATCTGAAGTAAAAAGTGTCAAGCTCTGTACATCTGGGCCTAGAATCAGTTTTTGGGAGCAGTTTAGACTCCTCAATTAGAGTTTACCTTTCTGTTTCTAGGTTAATTTTTTGACTTGAGGACACATCTGCATATCTGAGAGCTTTTTATACCTGTTTTCCCAAATACACCTAACAGAAAGTCTTGCCTGTGACTGTTAGTTTTGCCTCCTCTGAGGTTTGCTGCTACCACAGCTACTGCTGTAATGGTTTTAAAGGAATGATGCAGCCATGCATCATCAAAAAGCCATGGTTTTGAAGGAATGATGCAGCATATGTGGTCTCACTGAGGTACCCTAGCTCTTCTCGTGTCAATTCTCCCTTCTGCTATACTTTCTACACTTTTAGTGTAGAAAGAAGAACATAAGGATTTTCTGTAAATAAATTTGTAAATACCTGTGTTAATAATCAGTGTGGCCAAATTCACGCTGAAATCAATGCTTCTAGTGTATTTTTCAGAAACTGTTCTAAAGCATCTATGAATAAAACAAGAATATTTGTTTAGAACTTGATTTCTTCACTGAAAATCAGATTTGGAGTAATGATGCAGCCTTGAAAATAATTCAAGTGTGTTCATGGCTCTTACCTTAATGTGTACTTCAAAATTTGTTATCTCATAGTTGAGTGAACAGCATGAGTGCCACCCTGTGCCAGGCCTGCTGCAATTGACCTTCCACTACATTCAAAAGCTCCATCTACCAAAATTTTTTGCCAGCAATTAAAAATAAAAAAACTGGAAGAATGCAAAAAAATCTCTACCAAAACAAGTCACTCGTCAATCTGTCCAGTGTGGGCTATACTGCCTGGCAGACAGAGCACTTCAACAAATATTCTAATAGTCTGGTTAAATTTCAGCTTAAAAAGAGGGAAGGAAGTAGCTGTTAGAACCCCATTGCTTCTTGTCCCCTCTGCTGAGCCTGTCATGTAGCCATGTTATAAGCTCCCTCAGCAGTCAAAACCGATTTATTTCAGAAGCATATCATTAACACACCCAGTGCTGCAGTTGTGCAGTTCTGTTCCCATGATTGACAGAAGGGCACTAGTTTCATGCAACTCTGGATATTCTTTGTTATTAGCAAGAGTAATAAAATGAAAAGGAGATACAGTTACTGCATAGCTGTACGTGCTACTTTGAGCAGATTTTGTAGTCATTTCCAAATTGACAAGTGCTCACATTGCAGTTGATATTCTTTGGCTTTCTTTGTGGTTAACAAGCAGAATGTACAGTAGAATTGATTAGATGGGCTTGTCTAATCCAAAAGCAGCACATTTAGGTTAAGAAACCTGCAGAAAATATTGTACTGACACTGTCATTACCCCTGGAGAAAAAGAGGCTTGTGGGTCAATAGAGCCTTTTTCTTTTTCTTTTTCTTTCCTAAAATACAAGCAGTTAATTTGTATGCAGGTACATGAATAAATAAGTTTGTGTCCTGCCTTCTCCTGGGAAGATCACAGCATCATATTTATCAAAACAATGCATTATCTTCCCTTTATAGATTTTCTACCCGCCCAAATAGACAAACTGAGAGATAAAATACTGTACGTGTTTCTTTGGCTTTTAAATGTCTGTGGCTTCATGCTACCATGTGTGTATGCATGTGTGTCGAGGTTTAACCCCAGCTGCCAACTGGGACCATGCAGTCCTTCACTCACTCCCCTGTCGTGCTCCTCCTCAGTAGAGTAGGAAGAAGAGGGAGAAAAAGGAAAAAAAATCTCATGAGTGGAGATAAAGGCAGTTTTATGGAACAGTAACAGAAGCATCTGATGATCCATTGCTCAACCCTTCCTGAGCAACAATTGCGGATTCCTGCCCCATGGCCAAAACCTGTTTCTATCATGAGCATGACATCTATGGTATGGAATATTCCTTTGGCCAGTTTGTCCTGTCTATGCACCCTCGCAGCTTCTATGGGAAGCTGAAAAAGTCCTTGACTTAATATGAGCATTACTTAACAATAACTAAAACAATATGTTTTATCAATATTATTCTCATACTAAATCCAATCCACCTACTAGGAAGAAAATTAACTCTATCCCAGCTGAAACCAGGACAGTGTGTCAGGCTGTGGCTTCAACTCCAAGTTCTAGCCTTCTACACTGGCAAAACCCTCCTCAGGCTTCCTTTGGTACAGTCTCTCTCCACAGGAAGGACAGCAGCTGTCTCTTTTTCCATGTCTGTTCTTGCTCATCAGTCAGCTGTGCTTCCACTCTTTCCCTCTGCTGTTTTGAACCAAGTTATTCTGTACACACTGTGATGGCTGCTCGTTACTGTTTTAATGGCTTCTTGGATGATAATAGCATTAGAAAAATAAACCTTAGTGTTGAGGACCTGATTGAAAATTAGCTCTTATGCTATCACTAAAACAGCCTTTTGTTTCATCTCCTTAAAGGTTAGAGAATCTGTTCTGTGTGAGCACTAGCTACTAGCACACATAACTTTTACTGCAGTGAAAGTTATCCAGCTCAAGTAGAAGTGTTCACTGAAGGCTTATTTGAAAGCAAACATTAATGAAAACATTAAGAATAGGCTTTTAATAATTTTTCTGATTCATTAAAGGAAGAATTCTCCAGTTTTAGAATTCAAATGCATGCTTCTCACCTGGAAAACCAAGTCTTAGCCTGCCTGGCAGAAACAAATCTCTTCATAGCAGCCATTCCCTTTCACTCAATCAGCAGCTTTTTTGATGTCAGGTTACTTTACCTTAAATTTTATCTAAAGCTATAAGATGCCACTTGAAAGAGCAAAAAAAGACATCAGTGTAGAAAGTCATATTTAATTCTTTTGTGTTGCAAGACATCATCATTTGTTCCCCAGCTAGTACCCCAGCTGAGCCTAATTAGGTAATGAAGTTCAGATCATTTAAGAACTTACTCAAAATCCCAAGTGTTTTATGTTACTTTGTACTAAAACAGAGTTGATACATTTTAAAACAAACAAAAAGCCACAAAAAACTTTCCTCCTATTTGACAGAATCATTGATTTTTAATTGAAAATTTACAGCTGTGTTCCAGATTGCTGTAGTTATATATGCTGATTTCTGTTAGTAAACTTTAATGTATGATTTTTAAATTCATTTTTATGCACCATTTCAGAGGTGGCATGATACTAAGTAAAAAGGAGAGGCTTTTTGTAGTATGCAGTTACCAACCTGCAGATTTGTCATAACAACCTATTGTTTAAGGATTTTTAGAGTAAGTTTAGGTGATGCTTAATTAGATTCCTTGAAACTTTCAGAATTATTCCCCAGGATTTTCAGGGACGTATTTAAGGTGTGAGAGCCTCCCCTGTGCTTTGGCAGAGGCCAGAGGATTAATCCAACCATGGGACTGTTTGTGTTGTGAGTCACTGAAGTGGAAAAAGCACATAATGATGGGAAACAATGAAACAGAACAGACTTGGGCTTACATGAAACTTTTTAACACTATTCGTAGGAAAAATTCCCTGAGGACTTTTGGCAGCTTCCATCTTTTGTAGCTGTTTCTGCCCTTTGGCAAGACAGACCAGACTCTGTAGTGATTATTCATGCTGGTCTGTACAGGATGATGTCAGGGGCTCCTATGTGTACTGGTAATATTTCCTCCAGTGTTTTCCAGTGTGGTGGCAGTCTGGGGAACATTATGGTAGAGCTGGCAGCTGGGATCGTTTTAAGCACTGTGTCACTTAAAGAGGTTCAGTCTCTCTTAATGCTGTAATATATACTGGTAGTCTGTTTGTGCTAGCAGCATTGTGCTGATATTGCTGGTAAAGCTGAACTCCTCATAGTGGTTTTAAGATGTGTCTTTTTGACCTGTTAATGTATACAGGACCAAAGACGGCATGATCTCTGGATTCAGATGGAATTGCAACTCTCCAGCCTGAAGTTAATAAAACTTTGGTTGAAGGGATTCATGATAACCTAAGAACAGAAAGTAAAGTTACCTTCTCTAATACCTGACTATGCTTCACAGCCCATGTTTTATCTCAGATTGCATGATTTTAGGATAAAAAGGCAACTGGCTGTTAGGTAGGTCATCAGGAAATCCCCGATGGATTAAGGAAATTAACTGAAACATGGATACACATGTAGTGATTGTTTGTGTATCCTGTGACTGTTTCATTCAGTGTGAAGACACTGAATTTTTTCATGCCGCCAATACCAGGGCAAAGGCTTTGGCAAGTGTGTTTTGCTTCTGTTTATGTATGTATCTAGGCAACATCTCCTAGTCACACACTAGATGATTGCTTCTGTGAGGCACACTGGGAAACCAAAAAAGCAGTGATTCATGTTTTAGTTTACTAATTGAACTGAACTCCAGACATTTAATACTCACAATGAGTGTACGCCAGAGGAGTTACATGTGTACCAAAGAACAGAAAAGTTTTTAAATTGCTGAGTTACTCTGAGCATCCTGACAGAGCACAGATTATTCCATGTTGGTTTCTGTTAACATTGGATATCCAGTGCAATGGATTCCACCACAGTGACTCAAACTTTATGGGTTTTGGCAATTGGTAGTGACTTTAATTATGCTGTACATGTGCCCTGAGACAGTTTCATTTACTACTAGCTTTTGTGCATAGTCCTAGGTAATATTGTGCTTTGTTACTCCCTTCTCTTGATTCTGATCCCAATTCACCCAGGCATCTGGTTCCTTGCGGAGGCAAGCTCTTTGTGCCCATAGGCTTAGCATGAAGGATCCACTGAGATTGTGAGATAAAAGGATGAGGATGATGGTGTTATTACACTGGTGACGAGGAAAATCTTTGAAAATAAATTAGAGTTCAAACTAAGGTTATGGTCAGGCATGCATGAAAGTGCCAGAGGAGGGATACTGAACATCGGACAGAAATTAATTTGCAAATACAAATATGAGAGCTGAAGACAAATCTAGTGATAGAACAGTATCAGGATATAAGAGGAGACTTCTGGAAGTCACATGCAAGACTCAGGCAACTGGTGGGAGAGAGAATTATTTGCTGTCAGGCTCTATTGTAATGTGTGAAATGCTTGGAGATTCTTTATGGGAAGTAACTGTAGAACATAATGCCTGTCACATCTTCGTCACTTAAAATGATTTCTGAAATATATCCTTTAAATGCAGTTACCTCTGTTTTCATGTAACGTAGACTCTGTATGAAACAGATGAAGATAAACCAGAAACAATTTGATGAATCTAATTTATACATGTATGTTGATGAAGTAACTTATGTTGTCTAGCATTTTCTTTAGGAGATGCAATACTTAGTCTTTGCCCTGAAGAGTTAACAGTCAAAAGACAGGACCTGATCAGTAAGAAGGCAACAATCTTAAGATCACTCCTCAAACTATAGCATTGCAAGGCATACAGTCCAGGTGTCCAATTTCTAAGTGGGATGTCCCATCTGTAAGCACAGAACTAGCAAATGCCATTTACCTTACCAATTATAATGCATCATTTGGAAAGTACACATGTAACAAAGTACTGGTGATCTGGCTAACACACAAGATCATTCCAGAGATAAGTCTAGTGCTTTAAAAGGGATTATTTCAAATAAATAAAATTCTGCATGGAGAATCCCATTTGTGCAGTAATGTGTGTATTGTGTAAGAATGAGATTGCACAGAATAGAATTGATCCGAGGGCTTAGGTTGTTAGGTGGAGCACCTAACAAGATGTCTGGTTCTCTGGTATTGTATTAGATGAAAGATGGCCTTAGTATTTAATGCATTTTTCAAAAACATACATTGGAATTACAGTTCTTTAAGATTTAGATTAAATCATGATGGATGTTAACAAAAATCATGGCATTTACACCCCCTCAAAAAAAAATGAAAACAAACCCAAAACAAGTTAAACACTTTCTGTGTTTAGATTTTTACTCATGCAGTCTAGGTATGCTTTCAGGAGTCCTTCCTCCTTCTGTAGCCATAAACAGAAAAACTTGCCAAGTTGTTATCCTGGGAACTCAACTTGCGTAACTTTTAAGTTACACTTAAAAACTCTGTAAACCTGTGATTACTCTCAGTGCTAACAACAAATCTATGTGTATCTGCATCATGGCAGTTCCCAAATTAGACCAAATAATCAAGGGGCAAAAATAACACCCAGAGGTCTGCCTGATCCATATGTTAATCAGAATGGAATTTATAGTATCCTCTTGCAACATAACAGATTCACGGAAGCAGTATTGTACAGAGAGGCTCAGCCACGCCTAACCCAGAAAGTCCTTTCTCCTGTTCCCTTTTTTTTTTGTTGTTATAATCAAAAAACAGTTAAAGTAGGCAACACATGGTGACAGAATGGTGACCTTCAAGATTCCAGTGTTAACGTATCTTTGATTCTTTGTAGACAGCATCCTGAAAGACTGTGAGCAAGATCTGTGTCATTGAAGGAGCCAAACAATCAGGGACAGAAGTGATAGAAAAATCTATTGAGAGCCAGAGTGACCCCATATGCACTAATGTTACTGCAACGATAAAATTTGGGTCAGAGGGGAAGCTTAAATTGAATATTCAAGTTAAGCACATCAAGCCTTTGGTAGTGTAACATAAGAAGAAGATAACGACAAGAGAAATCAAAGGTGTTGGTGAGGTGGAAAACAGTGGTATGGGAGCTGGGGAAAAGATAAAATTAGTATCAAATATTAAGTGGTAACAAAATGGTGGGAAAGTTAGCAATGATAGTGTCACTGAGTCTGAGAGCATGTCCATAGAGTATGGGATGAACCACAATCACAGTGAGCTGTCAGAAGGGAAGAATGAGAAGTTAGCACAATTACATTTGTTTTCCCATCCACAGGACTCTGGGGAGCTCCAGTCAACAAAAGTGCTCACTCTTTGATTTCTGTGGTCAGTGTGCAGGAAGCTGGAGCTCACAAATAGGTAATTGCAGCTGAAGTAGTTGCCGGTTATTTTGGAATATGAGCCTCTATGCAGATACTTTAAGGGGCGGTGGGGGCTAAGTAAGTTTGTGAAAACAAATCGAAAACCGTTCTTGGCACTTACTTGCAGGCTAGTTGCAGCGTGTTTCTTCCAGTAAATCATACGTGAGGCAGGCACAAAGAGACTGGGCTTGTGTTAAGTGCAGTCATTGTCCCAGCATTTTATCCAGCCTAATGCTGACAGTAGTTATTTTAATGTGGTGTTCAGAAACAGTGGTTGTGGACCAGAACCCTTTGTGATAGGTGCTGTACAAACCCTCTAGGCTTTGGGTAGCTCTTCAGAAATAAACCATGTGACTTACAAGCTTGTGTCTCATTTTAAGAAGTGACTCAGGCACTTGGCTGCTGGTCTCCCATTGAATTAATTTCCTTTCCCTGTTTGGCAGATAACAAAAGTCTTTCCTATTTGCACAGTCTGACTGCTGCCTTCTTCAGCTCACTGGTTTTGCAGTTTTTTCTCAAAGGTATGAAGAATATATCATATTTCCATGGGCAGGATCACCAGGCCTTGGTACTGGGGGGTGGTTAGTTGTTCTGCCAAAAGTGTTAATGTGTTTTCTGCTGTTCATACAACTTAGATTCCCCAGCTGGTACAAATGCCTTTGATGTCAGTTGACCTACATAAGTTGAGAGCAGTTGAGGGAATTTTCAATATGTTTGAATTTAATGTTTGTATCTTCATGACTCTGAATATGGTTGCTCTTTTTTTCCTATTGTCAGTCTTTTTTTCTTTTGAAATCACTTCAACAGTACCTGAAGCTTGTGTAGGTTCAGAGAGGCTGCTATCTGTTTTAAACCGAGGTGCATGTGTGATTATGAGATTGAATAATTGATGATTTCAAAGTTGGATATTAGAGACATCTCTGTTCCCTTTCTGAAGATGTTGGAATTGCTGGAAAATCATTTTATGCTGCAATTAATCTGGCTATAATGATAATAGTTGATATCAAAGCTTTTGCAAACTGTTCATATGAAGATCTAGTTAACCAAAATTAATGGTGGTATATGAGCTACTTCAAATTTTAAGAAGTATTAAGTTATTAAAAAGAGAACAATTTTCCAAGGAAATGGTAATAGTAGCGTCATTGCAACAGGCTGCAGTAGAGGACTGAAATGTAAATGGATCTTCAGTTAAGCGAATTAATGAGTTCATCTCTGAATTAATTCATTATTATGTGACTCAGATTTTATGCACAAATGCAACATGTATGTTGCATGTTGGCAGAATATTACATATGTGAAAAGACTTTTTTCAGCTGAGGGCGTTGTGGTTATGCTTTTCTGGTTTTGCTTTAAGAATGTTTGACAAGAGATGGGGATAAAAAAAACCTATCCCTGAAGGACTGTGCATCCATTAGGAGGCAAATTGGCTACCTGACTTCTGCTGAGCTGCTTAACCCTATTTAAAGCCCCTAATGAATACTGCAGTACTCTTACTTCTAGGACTGTATTTTTGATCTGTGAATCACCTTCCCAAGTTGATTTTTTTTCTAAGGAACCTGAAAAGCAGGGGGGAATTTTATGTTTAACTGCTAATGACAGATAGCGGTGGATGTGGGATATCCAGGAATTAATTTTTAAAGACAGGTTCATTAATGCACAGAGAAATAACTCCAATGGCCTTGCCAAAAAGAAAGCTAGTATGTCAAACTAATGCAGTAGTGGCGTTGATGTTCTTCTCTGACAAAATGTTGTTCCACGATACGCCGTTTCCTGTGGCTGTCCCCTTCATGTCACTTCTGTTTATTCAGAAAAGGGATATTATTTTCACCTTCTGCAATGACCAGTTCACCCGTCCACTCTGTTGCCTCCTGTTGTTCAAAGTCTAGTGTAGAATTTCTTAATATTTCTCCCTTTTTGTACCTCTGATCTTGTTTCATCCCAGCAATTGCTTTCTCAGCCCATGTTCTTGTGTCTCCTTTGTGCTTGGCTGCTTTTACCGCCACTGTTTTTATGCACCTGGCTAAGTCTAAGACTTTTTTTTACCCTTTGAATGCCAGAAGACATTTCTTTTTATGCCTACAAAAAACCCTTATAGGAGAGGCAAAAATCTCTTTGCATCAATCAAAAGAGATTGCCACTCTGTGACAACATGCTCTTGAAAGGACTACCTAAAAAAAAGTATTCAGGTGTAAATTACAGGAATAGATGCATCTGTTGGGAACTGGGGAGTGTTTGCTTTTTTCTGAAGTATTTGAGATCAGTCACCAGTAAATTGGCCACACTGTTGTGGTGAAACAGTAAGCTAAAGTGATCAACTGAAGATCTTGTTTTGCAAATATTTTTAGCTGTTTCTTGCTTTTGTTAACCTGGGCTTCAATAAATTATTTTTCACTAGCCAGCCTGGCAGAAGTTTTGATTTCCCCCCTCTCCTCCTGGGTGAGGTGTGCCTGTGTGGGTTATCCGAGCATGATTAAATGGGCCTCAAAGCACAGGTCTTCTAGTGCCTCGGTCTTGTAGTATTTGTGGCTCGTGGCTCATTTAGATTTCTGACAGCTGAGATACTCGGGGATTTATACACTGAACTCCGAGTGCTGATAATGGAGCGCTGTTGGTGGGAAGCAGGCTCGGCTGTGGCTGCAAGCCTTAGCCCGTCTGTGAGCCTGGAGCAGGAGGGTGCAGCTCTGACTCGGTGCCAGTGCCTGCCCGGCTTGGCGGGGTGCGGGGTGCCGTGCGTCCTGCCCGTATCCCGCTGTGCCCTGCCCGAGAGCCCCAGCACCACCACAGCCGTAAGGCTTTGGGCAACCCAAAGCACAGGCTGCAATGACAGCCTGCTGTCCGCCTAAAGCAGGGGGCCTGGGAGGTAGGGGTTGTCTCCGGGGGAGACCGGGCAGCGCCGCAGGGACCGCTTTCCTCGCGTCCGAGAGGCGGGCGGCCACCGAGCAGCTTCCGCGGCGCTTCGCGGAGAGGGGGGGCTGAGAGACGAGGGCTGAGCCCGGACCCCTGCACCCCAGGGCCGCCGGGGACAGGCCCCTGCAGGAAACGGATGCGGAGGGAGAGGCCGCTCCTACCCTCCCCTTGCCCACCCAGTCCCTCTCCCCTTCCTGCTGCGGGAGGCGGGCGCGGCCGGGTGAGTCAGCCACGGGCCGGGGGTGGGCGCCGGGGCGGGGAGAGCCTGACCCTACAAAACCCCGCCCGGTCCGCCGCCGGCCCCAGCCCTACCAGAGCCCTCGCTGCAGCCGCCCTGCCCCCGCCAGGTAAGCCCTCGCCGGGCGCCCCGGCCCCACCGGCGCGGAGCGAGGTGGGGGAAGGCGGGAGCCTCAGGGGAGTGGGGGAGCGTCGGGCAGCAGTAGCCGCTTCCCCGGGGAGTGTGGGACGGGCGCTGCGCGGTCGCGGAGCAGGGCTGTAGCTGGGGGTGGCCCCCGCGCGTTTCCCCGCTCCCTTCGGCGTTACCCGCCCGTTATTGTGCCCGGTTCGCTCCAGGGGCGAAGCTGCTCCCCGGGGGGCACCGTGCGCCCCGCACCGTCACTGGGTGTGGCGGCACCGCTCAGGAACAGGGAACCGGTCGCAAACTTCGTCAAACTTTCACAAATACTCTCTTCTCTTCCTCGTTAAGGTACGCAGCGGCTCAGCCGAGTTGACGATGATACTGTGCATTCGCTTCCCATCCCAGAGCGGCCGGCCAGCCGCCCCGGTGCTCGCTCGGCAGAGCCCTCGGCCGGGGACAGCGGCTCCTTCCCGGTTCCCTAGGGCGTGGCTGCGGCTGCGGGCGCCGCTGCAGATGCGGGCGCTGGCACGGGCAGAACAGAAGCCCTTTTGCAGGGAGTGGTCCGGGTAGGCAGCGTTTGCCCGAGATTTGACTCGGCATTCCTCGCCCTCGGCGACCCAAGGAGCCCTGTGCCGGTCCTTGCTGGCAGAGCCAGGCTTGGGCACGGCTCTCCCACCCTGTCCCAGCCATGAGCAGAATTGCTGAGCTCTTGCTGCTGCCTTTTGGGTTGTGAGTCAGATTGGACACCACTTCCTCCTTCTGGAGTGAGGAGGGGAGATAGGGCAAAGGAATGTTGCCATGTAGTTTTAAATGGAAGAGAAGTGAAATGACTTCAAGATAGCCATGCAGAAGTGAGTTGTGGTTTTATATGTTGCCGCTTTAATTCTGTTTAATGTTAGTTGTTCTTATGTTCGTATTCAAATGCTGTATCTGCGCAGAATGTGCAGACCCCAACATTTAGGTCAAGAGTGAAAGAATCTTTTGGACCCTAGGTGTCCTTGGGTGATTCATCCCTACACATACCTTCTGTTGGTGGAGCTAGTTGTGATAAGCATTCCTAGGGAGTGTAGTTTCCATGAGCTCATATATGGAATGGTTTGCTTTGATTCAAAAAAAAAAAATTCTGTGAAGGCTTATAAGTGAGAATAATTTTAATTAATTAAGAAATAATTTAATTTTGTACAATATGTTCCTGAAATGGAAACTGTGTTTCATCTCCTCTGTTGTTAGGCCTTGCCCTAGTTTTTGGAGACCTGACACAAATGTGCTCCAAGTGAAAGAGTTTCCATTCTCTCATTCCGAGGATGCTGTTTCCTTGGCCCAGATGTCTGGGAACACCCTTTGCTCAATCTCTGCCTACAAGAGTATAATAGGCGCTTCTTAAAATGCAAATTCTCCTTATTGAGCAATGTAGTTGTTTGTGCATACCTGATGCTTTTTTCCACAGATCACATAGGATTTTTCTCTTACAGGAGCTGCCCCTGGGAATAGAGATACAGGGCTGCTTTTAGACACACACTGTTTTGTCACCAAACAGGTATAGGGTAAGGTACTAAATATAGATTAGGCCCAATATAATAACAGATTTTCAATCCAGTGATTACTGAGGGGGTCGAGGTCAGAACAGGTGCTATCTTTTTTAGTAGAGTAACATTATGATTCAGGATTATGTAATGTGGATTTAGGAGGAAAATTAATTGTAGAAACTTTCCTTAAGGTGTTGAAGTATTAGTTTACATCTGGAAGGTACAAGTTGATTCTTTTCCAGTGGAAGGAAGAACAGGTTAGAGCAAGTATTTTCTATTTACATGTTCAAACTCGCCCATTACTTGTCAAAACTACATCAGATAAAATCAGTCCATCAGAGAACAGTGAGAGTCTGTTCTCGAACATGAGTGCCTTACAAAACAGCGTATGACGAAATGCATTTGTTCTCTGAGTAAAGATCTTTCTCTGCAAAGATTCTTGCAAAAACTCACACTGTTTGGGTTTTTTTCTTTTGTCAGCTTGATGCTGATGGGCAGTCTGTTGCTATAGCATTGTTGTGTGCTGATGATATGAAGCTCCCAGTTCCAGCTCTACATGAGGGTGTGTTAGTTCTGTTCCTGGACTCTGTGCAAGTTCTTTTTTTTTCCAGCAAGCCTGATTCAATGTGGTTTTTAATTGATTTAGAAACAGGAGTCTTGCAAAAAGCTGTTCAGTGATTGTTTTGTGAAAGATTATACTACAATTGCTTTGCTTTAGCTTTTGCTGGTGTTTTTCAGTTCTTTGTGACAAGCAAAACTTAAGGACTCGGTATTGGTTGTAATGCTGTCAGAGTACAAAGGTCTTAGGTGTTTTGTTTTATTAAGAGTAAACTAAGACTTTCATAACCCAGTAATATATCATCTGTCTGTAACAGCATAGTTATTACTAGTGCCAACAGCAGGTAGCAGCTTATAACAACTTCTGTATCCTGTCTTTAAAGGGCTGGATTGGATTTTTGCTCTTAAAAAATATATTTGCAAGTAAGTTGATGCATGACTGTGGCTTTCATTCTCTGTCTTATTTTAGCTCCCCTAGGATCTTAATTTTTCCTTGAAATAGAGTTGCTTTTGTTACTTATACCTGGGTTAGTCCTGAAGATGAAAGGTTTTCTTTCTGTATATTAAGTGGAGAAAGTTGCAATTACAGCAGTTACGCTACAAAAGCCCTGTAATTTTGTTTCTGCATTTTATTCTTGTTAACTCTTGCTATATCTGCTAAAAGTAAGGATTACTCTTCTTTTCTCTTGATGTACAGGAGGTTTGTAGGAGCTAAAACAAAAAATAAACACTTTTCCTAGAGTTTTAACCAGATCTATGTTATTAAGAAACTATTTCAAACTTCTTGCTGGTTCTCTGAGCTCTTGGCTTCAGATCGACCCAGAATCAGTCAGTCTGGGAAACTTGCCTGGACGGCTAATAGTGCTTGCCTGAGAAAGCCCCAATACCATCAGAAGAGTGACTGATGGAGGATAAAAGAAAAGAATCTGAAAACCTGCGGAAAGGATGTACCTGGGACTGTCTTACACAATAGCTGGGAGTTGGCTCAGAGGGCATGGTATCTGAGAGCTAGACTGGGGGAACAGGTGACAGCGTGGAAGTGAGGGAGTGGCACCCAAGTGAGGCTGAAAATAGTGCAGTTTTGGTTCCAGACTCATAGTGGAATGTCACTAGCCTTGAGGTGTTGCTTTCCTTTCTCTCCCATCTCTCCTCGAGTTGCCTCTTTTCCCTGTTTGATAATGCAATCTCTATGGCTTGATTGTAGAATTCCTGAGAAACAAGCTTTAATTTCAACAGGCAAAGTAATGTTTGCTGCAGGTGCCAATCTGGATAACTAGAAGGTAATACGAGTGACAATGTCCATCCTTTCAGTAGAGGAATTTGAGAGCAGAGTTGTGGGAATCGATCAAGCCTCTCAAATATTGCCTCTGGCTTACAGCCTTTGGAAAAAAAAAAATCCTCCTTAGTTGAGAGACCCTTCCAGTACAACAGTTACACAGCTCTGGCAAACTTCCCTGACCAGAAAACAGTTGAAAAAAAGGCAGGGCTTTGTAACATAAGCGTATTACATCAATGCTTATTTCTGCAATGTGTATAATATGTCTCAGGGTTGTGTTTTTCCCTATTTTTCTTTATATATGTTAGCAAGATATTATGCAGGCTCTAGCAATGGAACAATGATATTGAATGTCTTGTCTCAATGGCTCTTACTTTTGGAGCTGCCATCTTAAGAGAGTCCTTTAAGAAAGACAATCGTTTTACTAACTGGTACTTGTAGCTTGTTCTGTGATTCTTACTACAAATGTATGTTCTATTAGAGACATTTGCAGCCTGTATTCGGGACTAAAGGTAGGACAGCATTATGATTTTATGTCTGTGTGAATATAAATAGTGTCAATGTATTCCATGGGTACTTGAGGAACTGAGTGTCTGATTTAAATGCTGCTGCTTGTTGCTGCATTTTGGCTTTGAGCTGGACCAGGCTGGACCATGTTTCTGCACAATTTTCCTGGTACTGAGTTGCAGGCTTAGTTGATTCCGTTTCTAAGGTACAGAGTCTCCAGTTCCTAAGTGTAAGTATTTAAAATGCAGAAGAAATTTTTGCTGGGGATTAGCATATTCTTTGGACTGTCACTTTCAGTGCCACAGTATATACAATGCCACAGGACTGTATAATATGCTGATGTAATTGTAAATATATCTAAGTCATCTTGGTTTGTTGTGTTTTTTTCTCTTTCTCCAGCATCCTGTCAAGATGTCTACTGTCCATGAAATTTTAAGCAAGCTCAGCCTTGAAGGAGATGTAAGTATTATTATCTAAACAAGAAAAGTTTGTTTTACTTAAATGCCACATGTTACTTTTTACAGGACTCTCTACCAACAATTGCACTGAGCTGTACAGATTACAAGATTCCACAGATCTCTACAACTTAGAGTTACACTTAAGTAAGGTATCTAAAAACCTAGTCAGCAGCGATCAGTTCGCAGCCACAACGCAGCTGTGAACCGTAGGACAGTTACATGAGATGACTAGATTTAATGACAGTTCCAACTGGCCAGTTGTACGAGCAGCGTTCATGTGCTGGGCTGCATGAAAGATCACAGGACAAACTGAATGGCTGCTTCACATCCATGGTCCCTTTTCTTCCAAAGGAACAAGAGAATTAAGGATGATAAGAGAAGTTGGAAATGTGTTTGGTTTTGCTGATACCTTCCAAGTTTTCTCTTTTACTTTTTTTTGGTTTTAATTAAAAATGAAGAAGACTGCTTACTGGGAATTAAAATATTTGGAATCATATTCCTATAATAGTTGTCACCAAAAGGAAGCTACCTCTTGAAAAATCTTATTTTCTCAAACTTGTTTTCACATTTTCTATTTTGAGAAGCATGAAAAATCTTGGTTTTGTGTATTTTCCACCACATCTGCACTTGCTTGATAGTTTTATTGAAATACTGGAAAGCCACACTTTCTTTGATTTCTTATGTTGCAACATTAGATGATAGAGTTACCAGTGCAGTCAGGATCTCATGCCATGAATTTGTGGTTCTGTGATTGTCACTGAAGAGGAAGTGAATCCTGTCCCTGCATTATTTCACCATGTTGCTTACAAACTTGCTATAGTTTTAAATTTTATAGCTGGTAACTCTACATCTGAGCTCACTACAAGCAAGCTTTTTGCCTATTTTTGTTATTTGTTGCAAAATAAATTATGATCTTTGTGAAAGAGCTATTGCAAAGAACTGGCTTGTGTACTGTAGGTAAGTAACAAAGCTGATTTTGTGCTGCAAAAGCACTCTTCAGATTTCTTGGCTGTATTTGTTTCAATGGAGAATTACTTTTGGAATAATATTTGAGCAATCTCTTCTCAAGGGCAGAAATGTTTCTTCCATGATGTTTGTAAGTAGTTGCAAAAGTCAAATTTGAATACCATTCCATGCCAGCATTTTCATCAGAAATCCTGCTGTAAAGTGTAAGAAATAGGCAGCTGGTTTGTTCTGTAGATCCTAAATTAGAAACCAGAATTATTGAGTAGCTACTTTACATAAAGAACTTGTCCGTTTTCCTGAAGCAATGATTCAGCAAGTTAACTGATGTTAAACACAGTATTTCAAACACCCGTTTTTCTCCAAAAAAAAAAGTTGGTTTTTTTTAACGTGGAGGGTATATCATGGTCACAGCTGAACCCAAGTCCTGCCTTATGAAATAAGGAATTGGTGCGTTCTGCATCAGTGTTACAGTGATTGATTTGTTTCAAGACAAAGAAACTGGCCTGCTTGCTTCAGCCTGGTGTTATCTCCTTCCTTTAAGGAGAGGAGGGAGTTGAGCTGAAGTTAATCTGTGCTTGCGGTCTGCTGCAAGCTGCTGCAATCTATCCACAAGAAAGTTGTCGTGGTTTGAGCCAGATCAGGACAAAAGTATAGAAGGATTCTGTAACATGCAGTTATGCTTCATTGTGTAATCCACTTTGTACCAAGAGTTGGAAGCCTGTATGTTAATCAAGACTTGCTGGATGATGTCAAGTTACTCAGTTTTCAGAAATGACTGATTGATTTTTTGATGATGATTTTTTTGAAGACAGAATGCTGAGAAGCAAATACCTTGAAAGGGTTCTGGGTTTTTTTGGTTGCTTTTTTTTAGAAGAAATCAAACCTCTTCAGCTTTCCTGTTAGTGATATATGTTTCTCCCTCATGTCCTGATCTCCCCAATAGGATTGAATTTGTCAAGCTTGGAGGAAGTAAACCAGTTGGAGGACCTCTCAAGCACGCTAGATATGTGGGGAGAAAAATAAGTCTTTCTCTGCTTTAGTGTGGCCTGGACTGCTTGCACAGTTACACACTAGCTGTACTTTTACTGCCACATCCTGGAAGATTTTGTATTGCGCTAAATGGAATGTCAGTTGGAAAAAGTCTCCTGTCTGAAAACATACAGTACCAGTACTGTGGGACTATAGAGTACCAGGGTACATTTGAGACCATGTAGTCTGGAATTCAAATGGCTGTTTCTCATAAGCAGAATAACCACCCTGTAAGACCGATGTCTGCTTCATGGAAGTACTGAAGACAGTCACCTGAGAGAGTAAAGCATAGTCTTTATGGATGCTGAATTTGAAGGTGGTTGAGCAGCCAGCAGATTTCTTCTTTCCTGGGTATGCATATGTACATGGTGCTTCCTGGGTCTTTTGGTCAGTGTCAGGGGATCTGAATCCATCTTGTTGGATGCATTGGGTGGAAAGGCAGGGGAGAAGATGGCTCCCATATCACAAATATTCTATGTATTTTCTCAGTCTATGATATCATATTACAGTAAAATACTCTGTTCAAATGACTCAGAAAATACTTGGAGCTGGGTGGAAGGAGCGGTTCCTTAATCTAAGGTCACCACATGAGCTTATCCAGTGGTGCTGGTTAATTAGATAAGTGCCATGTGATTGTGTATACTAATGGGCCTTGGTTTAGGAATCTTTCAGGCACAGAGATTGGTCTGAGGCTGCATTGAACATCTCCATTTACTGTTTCTGTTAGCAATTTGATCTGCTAACAGGAAGGGCTGTGTTCTGTGGTGTGGGCTGTGGGCCAGACTGGGGCCACTTTGTTAGACTGAGCTGATGGTAAGAGACCAAAGAAAGAATAGTTCTGTTTATCAGTGCTTTTTTGACTTCCCATCTCTACAGCATAGCACAGACTGTCTCAAGAAGGCACAGTGGTCACTGCCAGAGGAATCTGTTTGAGACAGTGTGACCTCTACAGGGTAGAGTCAAATGTGGTAAAAAAACATGGAATTTTTTAGCTAACAGTTTGTCCTTGTTTTAACAATTTGCATGTAAAAAGATCCTCCAGTGACATTAAAATAGCCAAATCCTGTTTATGAACCCAGGTTTCTGTTGAAGTTAGGGATTGAAATAAAAGTTTCTGGGGAGATCTTTACCAAGAAAGCTGAGTTGTTCCTTCACTTAGGAAACAGCTATGGCGATTCCAGGTGTCAGTCACTTCGCCTTTCTGCCAGAGGTTTAGGTCTTTAAATTGAACTCAGAGTGGGATTTGTGAATATTTCTCAGCTATTTATATGAAAATCTGTGGTTTGGCTTACCCTGCCCATAGGAGGTGATAACAAGCTAAGCTGTTGGCTTACACTGAAGCAACTGAGAAGAGTTGAATTTCTATTCTGGTGACCTCCTGTTTGATGCTGTAATCCTCAGGAGAGGACAATAATAAACAGCTGATAAAATCTGGTAACCTCTAAAATGTTGCAGCTCTTTACTAAGTGAGCTTACCTGCAAGTCCTCTTATTCTTTGCAGAGGTAATTTGAAATACCATTTGGTTTTGTTAGCCTTGTGCTGCTTAAACCAACTATGTGCAGGCATAGAGTTTCAAAACAAGATTGTAACTTCTTTCTAGAGCTTTCTAGGCTTAAAAAGATTTTTTTTGGTGTTACCTTTAAAGTCCATGAGATAGGGCACAAAACTTGTTCTAGCATACTCATTGTTAATCTTCCAGCTCCCTCCACTTTTTATTTTAATTGTAGTCTGTAATCCAAAGTAAAGTAGTGACTTCAAATCTAAAATACTTTAGACTCTCATGGCAGATACTTAAACTTGCTTTGAATTAGCTTTCTGTTGTCAATTTTATTTCAGTTTCCTTTTCTTTCAGATTTTTAGAAGACTGAAGTTTAGTGAGTAAGCTTTAATGTGTTAGGTTTTTGCTGCACTAATATATAACATCTATTGTATATATTCTTTTTTTTTTTATAATAAGCATGGCTGTGAGTGGATTTCTGGATGACACACATCAGGAGAGCAGAGTTCAGTGGCTCGTAGCAGAATTACATTTTCACAGATACCCAATGGTGGTAGTTGTATTAAAAAAAAATTGTCTAAATGCCAGTTAACCAGAGGCATGTGTTTTATTAACACCAGCAAGGACAGGATTACATGATTTAACTTTGGGGTTCTTTTTCTTCTAGCATTCTCTCCCACCAAGTGCATATGCCACAGTTAAGGCCTACTCAAATTTTGATGCTGAACGGGATGCTGCAGCCCTGGAAACTGCGATCAAGACCAAAGGTGAGGAAGAAGGCTGTGGCTTTGATCCTGCTTGTAAGATAGAATGCTGGTACGCAAAGAAAAAAAAGGTACCGTGTGTAAAGACCAACATTTTAATATCCTTACTCTAGAATACCTGTTCTAGGAGGTGTTGGATTTCTCAGACCTCACTAATGACGACTTGACAGAGTTAGATTTTGAACTCTGTAAATGCTTGCTTTGAATATGTTTTTGAAGTCTGTAGCCAAGAGTTGGTAAGGTTATCACTGAAAATGTCCACTTTTTTTCTCTTGACTCATCAGTACTTCAAATTCTACTTCTTTTCTGCCACTGAAAATGAAGTGTCAACTTCTGTGGCAGTGATTTCGGACCAAGCTCTGAATCATGGATTTCTACTGGATTATTGGGTTGGACATTTCTTCTTCCTTTCAGCTCTCCAGACAGATGAATAGGGATGGTTTGACCATTTTTCTCCAGGGTTTTGGACTAAATGCTCATGTATCTTCTATTAATTTGGTGTCAAAGTAAGTCCCAGAAACAACAGAATCTAGTTTCTGAAATGATGTTGCAGTATTTCAGGAGCAGGGCAAAACGAGAGTCTTCTGTTTCGCTGATTCAGCCTCTCAGGTAGGTTTCCATCTCCTTATATCGGTACCAGGATCCACAGCTTCCGCTGACTGGCAGGAGATTGTGATGGAGTAGGGGTGAGATATAGCTGCTTGGAAGAGTCTGGTACACTGAATCAGGAGCGCAGGGAGTAAAAAGGTACAGCTCTAGAGTAATACCTTGTTGGTATTCCCACGGCAGTGGTCCTCTCTCCTTGTCCTGCTCTGTAACAAAGAAAGAGTGTGACACACTCTTCAGATTTCCTCCAGACCCTAGAAGCAGCAGCTGGGCATAGCTGGAACTACCAAGTCTTTGCCTACACGTCAGAAGGGGGAGAAATTTAAAATCGAACCAGTTTCTCATCATAAAGAAATGCAGTCTTCTACCAGTGCCAGCAAAGCACATGTTTGACTTGCTATAAAATGTAAAATATCACCCCTCCGTAACAAGCACGAGGCTTCCTTTTAAATTAAGATTTCTTAATTTAACTGAAGAAATCCCTTGTCTGCTCAGTAACGTAGGTTCAATTCACTTAATGTTTAGGTTCATTTTAATTTAAAAAAAAATTCCTCTTGCAAGAGAGGAGTAAATGCCATTGTGTTTGTCAGAGTTCTGTCTAGACCCTGACTATAAGGCAAATCTAAACATGTCAAATATACTGTCAGACTTTCAGGATGGCTGCAAATTTATACATTTTAACACTCAAGGTGTTAATTAATGCAAAAGGAAATTGCAACATCCTAGGCAGTACAAAAGCTTTTCCAGTCAGGTAAGTCAACGTCATGTCATTTTTTTTCACTCTCTTCCAGCAAAGATAAGCAGTTGGCTGAGTTTGGTTTTAAGATACATGGAAACATTTCATTAGAGAGATCATTCCCAACCCTTTGAACAAGTAATAGAGAAACTTATTCATGGACCTGCATGTTTATAGGATAGAGTTTATCTCTGCTTATTATCTTGTTATCCAGGAGGTTTTTGAGGAAGGAGGCTTTAAAGTGGAGAATCTTTTTATGATTTTAATGCTGAGTCTTCCACCATAAAAACTTTCTCAAAGCAAGTGTTTCTGGGGAAAAAAAGAACAAGGGTGCTAGGACCCTTCTTACAGTTACTGTTTCCTTGCACATCAAATGCTTGCTTACAGGATATTTTCATCTGCTAATTCAGAAAATTGGCTAAAATATGAATTCTCTAAAATATGTTTTTTTTCCCCAAATGAAATTTCTGAATCATCCAGACTAGAACTATTTTTCTATAAACTGTGATGTAAACAGCTACACAGCATAATTCTTCAAGAAAACATTTTAAAATATTCCTGGGACATAGCTTCATAGTTTTTGAGCTAAATATATAATACTTACAATGAACAAACAGTACATATCTACAGCAGCTACCTTTTTCCAAGGAAGTATCACTGGTTCTCTAGCAATTTTATGCAGAAAGTGGAAATAAGCAATGTAAGTTACCATGCAGTTGTAAAGAGTAAATGACTTGTAAATACATTCAGAAGCTCTTTTGGTAGTTGAGGTGGTCAGTTTCAAAAAACATAGGTGTAAGACCCAAGTATTTTGAGAACTTTATACAGGATAAAGGACTCCTGGTATCTGAAATCCATGCCTTTTCTTTGTTTCAAAAATCTAGGTGTGTACATGCTCTACTGGGCCTGTATCTCACAATCATCAAAGTAGTCTTTCAAATTGTATCCTTTATAACAGTACTGTGGAAATTATATCCAATAGAGTCTTATCTTTGGGAAAAATAATTTGGGTGTACCTTCTGCATTTTTATATAAACAATAAATGGTATTTGCAGTCAGGACAGGCCAGTTTTGAAAAGTTACTATCTAATTAATTATCCAGCTGTTTCCTGGTAATGCAAACTCCCTGAATCAGAATCATAGCTCTCTGTATTGGTGACTGTATGTGTAAAATGGGTAAAACTTATTTTACTGGCCAAACAGCCATGTATTTGTTTTAGGGCAGAGATCTGGGGTAGAGCATCTGACTGTTCTTCTCTAAATAATATCTAAATAGTCCAGCATTCATTCACACTCTTCAGATTAATTCCTCAGAGGTTAGCCATCTATTTATTGTGAGATCTGTGGGAAATACTGTTTACTGGGTTTTAGATCTATTTGGAAAAACTATACTGCGCAAATGTATTGCCCAGCCCTTTGGGCTTTGAGTGGAGTTGAATTGAAAACAGGTTTTGTATTAATCCAAAGCCTAGGAAGGGGCATGTGCAAAAATGGGTCTAGATGATATAAAACCAGCCTGTAGTTAGCAATGGTTGCATGTAGAGGTTGTGAAATGGAAATAACTTGTTATAGTTCTGGCTTGGTCCTTTTGTAATTGTCGTTTCTGTGCTAGTTTCATTTTTAGGCTATTCAGTTTTTCTATAGGGAATTAACCTGGTGCCTGAACATGTCCTTTGTAAATGTTGGCTTTTTACTCTATAGGACAAGAGGCTTTTTAATTTCCGTATTAATTTCAGTGTTCCATTGTGCCCTGTGTAGGTTTGCCTGAATATATGAGCCTCAATAGAAGAAACTAACTAGAAGAGTACTAACAGAGCATATGTTAGTCTGCCTTTAATTCTTTGTAGGAAAGGAGGCTGCTGAATTGTCTTTTTTGTTTCAGAGTTACTCCCAAGCATTGTGACTTTGTGTCTCAAATACTTTAAATAATTTTATTGTCAGACTAAGTTGTGAGTAGTTAATTACTTGTAACCTAAACCACAACCTTTTACTGAGGCCTCATGGTATACTTTTTTTATTCCATCGCTGGCACAATTCAAACACAGGTTTGTTGTAGCAAAGTGCTTAGAACATACATCTATAATAAATTCATTATATCCAGAAATTGGTAAAACAATGATGAGGTGTAAACCTTAACAAGGGTCTTATGTAAGTCTGAGTTCATGACAACAGTATATTTAACATGCCCATACCCTTTAACAGAATCTTTAATGTTGTGAAGAAAAAGTTTAGAGGAAAGCTGCTGGCGTGCTGGGAGGAGAGGATAGTGTCTGAAATCCACTGCATCAGTCGCATATTCAGAATATTAATAATATCAGTAAAGAAATATCTCATTAAAACATGGTTTGGAATTGGTGAAATATTACTAAGCAAAATACCCCCTGTACATTTCCATCTGCAAAGAATTTTGTTTAAAAATAAAAAATTGTGAGCCACAGTGTTTAATTTACAGTTACCCATTGATAGAAAAGTGCTGGTAAAATCTGCGGAGCCAGAATAAATTTGGAAATAAACTTTTGCTTTGTTATCCTGAAACTTCCAGAATTTTTCATGAACAGCAAAGAAAAATGTTTGAACTCCTCTCCTGCTCCACCCCACTTCAGCAGATGTGAGCCAGTATCCTGGCCATGCAGTACCATTCCCAAGTGTGAAGAACAAGCACTTATTTTCCATTAAATGCCAGAACAAGAGTTAACTTCATATTTCCATCCACAAAGCACAGGAATAAGAAAGAAAATTGGATGCAGTCATTTGTGGGCTTCTAATCTATCACAATTGTGGTAAAACTTGAAAATATGATTTGCCACTTTTGAATGACAAGAATGGTTTAAATTTAGAATTTATTAAAAAGCTTAAGACATCGGCTTAGGCTGAGGCCCTGCAACAGCTGAAAGGCCAAATGTCTGTCTGGCTATGGCTGTTTCCAGATTGAGGAAATTTTTTTTTTTTTTAATAAAATGGGAACATTTTAAATGTGCAGGAGTAGATTGTGGCTAAAATATGGAGTCAGCATATTTTAAACCCAAAATTTGTAACTAAGACATCATTTTTCCAGGGCCTTTTGACTTTTGCAGGCCAAGCTTGTGTGAATCAGAGCACTGTTGTAGGTCTGTCTCAGCATGAGCTAAGGACATGGGGCTATCCAGTAAAGTATTTCATAATGAAAAATGTGGTGGAGAGAAAGGAATTTTGGATTTGACTCATCATTTTAGATTCTGTAGCTAGGGACTAAAATGTCCTTCACAACATACACACTTTACAAGATTAATTTTATAATATCTGTTGCAGTCCTTTGTTTCAATTTGCTGTAAAGTTCCTTTGGGCAATAAGAAAAATAAATGTAGATGGATTCTGGCAGGGATCTGAGTCCTGCTGGTAGCTGCTGATCCAGTTCTTGCTTTCTGTTGTGTTTTTTTAATGTAAAAATCATCATTTACACTGATGTGAGTACAAATGTGAAAGAAGCTATTCAAAAGACTTGTAGTAATGGAGAGACCCGAGTCGAAACTCTAGGCTTGTGCTGTCATCTAGATCAGAGCCACCTATTTTCTTCCAAACCTGGCATGCAACTCATGAGAAAAATTAACTAGTTAAACATTATCTTTCTGTTGCAGAAGAATATGCACTGTATTAGACATGCAGTATTTAGAAATAGTTTTGCCTCTTCTGAGCTTCATCTGGTCAGTCTAGAAATAGTCCAGAACAAGCAGTTACACAGCATAGGTGTAGGTTAGCTTGGTAAGTGAGCATAAGAGTGAGAGCTGTACTGGCTGGTTCCTCCTGTTTGGAAGTCTTTATTAGCTGGATACTACTTCCACCTGTGTTTCAATGTGTCTGTTCAGACAGCTTTGGTTAACCGATAATGTACATGAAATACAACCAGACGTTTTACCTAGGGGCTGAATTCAGTAATAGAGACACAAATGTGCATTGGAGAATAGGGAGGGAGGCTCAAATTCTTTCACTTCTTCTTACAAAGTATTCTAATAAAAAGATTATAATTATCCTACAAAAATATAATTGTGTTTGGTATTTTAAACAGAATGAGAAGATTAAATTCAAAATGAGATTTTACTTGAGCAAACTACTGTGTCTTCACCCAGGCCTTTGGAAATTTCAACTGCTTACCATTTAATTAAGTACACCTTAGGCTGACCTTGTCGGTTCTGTTCAGATGCGTTCAGTGTGGAAGTGTGCCACACTGGTTATTTTTTTCCTCCCCACCCCTGGATGCTCTGTATCCGTTGTTAACAACCTTTTTTTTTTTAACCTTGTGGCAGAGGGTCTTGCATGTCTAAACATTTTCCTTTGAGTAATGGAGCCTGGCTTCTTGTAAGAGCAGTTTCTATAAGCTTTCCTAGCAAGAGCAAGTACTGAATGTAACTTTAATGCTTAGCTATGGGAATATAAATACAGCTTGTTTGGCTTTCTTCTGTTAATGTGAAAAGGTAGCTGTCCTTGCAGAGAGCTCTTTGAGAGGTATGGATGTTGGCAGGGTGTGGTAATTGTGTCTCCATTGGGTTAGAACCCTATCACAGGATACAGAGTTAAGTCGGATGCTCCAGGTTCATCTCAAGAACCTCAAGACCCTCCAGTCCAGCTGGGCTCTGGGCTATCTTTTGAATTGTCAAGACCATGCTGCAGATGAGAATTGTGATCAGAGGAAGAACTGTGCCAGTCTGAAGAATGGGAGTTCAGGAGAAGCCAGTTTGAAAGCAGCAAGTGAAGGGGGGGGAAATGAGAGGGAATCTGAAGTGCAAGGTGGTGGCAGTAGGCAGGAGTGGAAATGTCACATGATGCTGCTTGCATTGGAAAGAGCATAGAGTAGCAAATAGCTGTATCTAGGAAATAACATCTGGAAATACCGCTTCCAGTATACCATGCATTGATCTGCATTGATTGACCCCTACAGGAGCTAAAGATGTGGTGTGCGTTAGGTTCTGCTGACAGCCAGAGTATCTAATCCGAGATGCACGATTTGGCTTTTAACTTACAATAAATCTTCATGATCTCCTTGCATTCAGCCTGCAGTTGCATTTCAGTGCATGGATTAGGAAAACTTCACTTAAAACTAAACTTTTGCTGATACGTAATTCACTTACTTAAAAGATAGGTTGGGAGCTTGAGCATCCAAGTCCTCTAGGCATGCTAGTTAAATCTCAGTATGGATCTTTGAGTGATGATTTCAAAAAAGTAGCACAAATGTGGTTCTTCCATTGCCAAAAACTGCTTCTGTCTTTTGAGCCTCCAACCTGCTGAGAGAATGAAATTCAGTGTTCTATTTTCCCATTTTATGTTTGGAGTGATAGTTAAGTGACTATGGGTTAAATAAGAAGTATAACTACTTTCTTAAGAATCTTTAATTGAAAACACTCTACCAAAATGCCAGGGCAGGCTTTAGTAAGTACAAGTTCATGTCAGTTGAAAGCCTCTGTTCTTAAGGCTTTTCTTTTTGCAGAATACTGAGTGACTGAACACATAAGTACACAGACACCCAAGTGAAACAGAGAACAGAAATAGTGGAGTTGGTCACAAGCTAGATTTTGTTGAGGTGTGCATATGCCTGTGTACACAAGGATCTGTGGCACATCAAAAATTTGAGCTCTAATTGGTTGCCCTTTCTCCAAGGCCAGGGCATGACATGTACTAACTAATGAGAGCTGTTGAGCTGCGCTCCTGACAGCACGTGCTATGTTTGAGTGTCGAATAACATACTAATTTAAAGAGAACAGCAGCAAGAAACCTTCTTTTACTCTTTGTCTTATGTCTTTGTAGGTGTGGATGAGGTCACCATCATCAACATCCTGACAAACCGCAGCAATGAGCAGAGGCAGGATATTGCTTTTGCCTATCAGAGGAGAACCAAAAAGGTAGTGAAATATGAAGAAATACCAACTAATGAATATTTTTCTTGTGGCCAGTTAGATTTTTCACAGCTTGTGTGTTTCATGGTTAACTGTGTGTAAAGTAGAGATAAATATTATTTGATTTATCTTTTCACTGAAATTAAAGATGCATCTACTTTGTCTAGGCTGTCACACTTTAGGACTGGTGGGACTTCCAAATTTGTTGAGCGTGCACAAGTGAGACTGAAATCTGTTGGAGATGGTGGTTTCCTATTACCTCCAGAAATCACAATGGTTGATGTATTAGCCATCCAGCAACATGATCCCCTGGTGAAATACGCTAAACAATAATGAAAAAGCGTTTCCTTCAGTTTGAAGGAAAAGATGAAAGGGAGATGGCTTAGGAGATTGATTTTTGTTTGTTTGTTAAGACAACTCAGCATAAGGAAAATACTCTGTTTCTGTTCATAAAGCTAGCTCACGTGACAGAAGACTGCAGTCACTTGTGCTGCGAACACTGCAGGTGTGGAACAAAGTGGTATAATGAGTTGACCTATCACTAGATGTTATCCTGTCAGAAATACTCTAGGTACTTATCTATTGATGGAGAGAAATCTGTAAAATGTATGCAGAATTCTGAGACTTGCTATTTTTAAGCCATAATTGAAATTTTATCCCACTAAAAAGAAGAAACTTGTATAGAGTAAGGATTATGATTATGATGAATGTTTCTCTTTCAGGTTTGCCAGACCCCAAATGGTAATCCTCAAATAGCAGTCCAGAATGCTCATCTGAAACCAAATGTAAATCTAGAGTTAAATTTGGGAAATTCACCAACTTTTGTGCATGGCTGATATAGGTACATGCAGAAGCACGCACAGGTTGGGCACATGCATGTGTGCGCACGTCTGCACCCTGGAGCTCACATCCTGTGGGCACTGGAAGAATCATGCATATAAATAGACCCTAGTAGTGAAATGTACCACTTAAAGCTTTGTTAAATGCTTTGCATGACAAAAAAAAATGCATAGTCAAGAAAACCTGCAACTTTTTTCATCTAAATAGATCTCTCACCCTTTTTCCTTGCTGCCAACCCAAGAGCAAACTGAATTTATCACCTTTAACAAGTGCCAAAGAATTAAACAGTCTGTAGAAACAATGGAAACTTGCAGTAGAAAGCACTCAGTGAAATAAACAAGTGAATGGCAAGAGAGGACGAAGTGGGATATGAAAGACCTAATGGTACATCTTCTAGGGACAGTATCTCATTATTTTCTTCAGGAATAGGTTGTTCAGGTTTCTTTGGCAATGTGTTATGTTGTACTAGGGTCCTCATATTGCAGGGTTTCTCCTAAGATCATTACAATTGTAAAAAGTCACAGATATACCTCTATTTTCAATCCTTTAAACTGAGCTGTGTCTAATGGAAATTATTGGTAATCTTGAGGAACAGTGTTTGGTCTGTGCAATCTTTCCTCATTGCCAGTTTTAGTGGTGAACACTGGGGGTTCTGCATATGTGTCTGGTCAGTCCTGACTGCTACAAATCTCTGACTTTTAAATAGACTGCTAATATCTAGATGCTCATTTGGAATACTTAATAAAATCTTTTCTCTTTGCTGTTTATAAATTAGTGATATCTGTCAATTATCCGCTTCCTGTTTCTGTCTTGGAGTGCTCTCACCCATGGCAGAGAGTGCTGGAGTGGAGACCCTGTTTTCCTGGGGGGGGGGGGGGGAAGACCTTATTTCTCCAGAAGCCAGCTAATATGAGGGCAGTTTGAGATGTTTTGTTGCAGTTATTTTTGTAAATCCTACATATAGTGATTTGTATGTCCTTCAGCATTCACACCAAAGTGCAAAGATAACAAAAACTTCACTCGGCTAATTGGAATTCATGGGACTGTCCTAAAACTTACTATAAAGATATACAGTACCTTTGCTGTTTCAACCAATGTCTGAAGAGCCTGTTTTCACAAGAATAAATGATGGAACATTTAATCCAAAATTGAGTTATTGTAATAAAATATTTCTTAGACTAAAGCAGTTAGATGTCCCCATTCACTGTCTTTGTCAAACCATGCAGTAAGTGCCTACAGTATTAGCACATATTAGTGCCCTGGATTAAATGGGTGACTCTAGAAACAAGCAACATGCGTTGGCTTTTTACGTCTCTGGTACAAACTTCTCTGCAATTTTGCTGAAGACACTTTCTCTACCTCCTTTTCTCCAGCTCCTCAAGCTCACAAATTGTTAGTGTTCAATTCAAATGCAGGAATTCTCTTCTGAATGCTACAGACTTAATTTCAGCTTAGGAAATACATTGATCTGTGTGAGCCCCGGTCATGATCTGAGGGATTTCAACCCTGTAACTAAACTAAAATGAAGCTGATGTTAGCATTGTTCAAGATGCATATGAAACCCATAAAAGAGGACATAACTCTTACTTTATTTACATGCACGCTGTGAAGTTACTGTTATTTTCTCTCTGACTTACAATTAATGATAGAGACTTTGGCTACACACTTCTGATAGTTTCCTTGAAGACAGGAATAATCTTTCTGTGTTCAGGCATGACTTTTTTTCCTCTTCAACTAGATGTTTGGAGCTGGGCCTGTACAATGGAATAATGGTGCAGTCAGTTTTCTGATGTCTCAGCTGGTAAAGGGCTGGGATAATAGGAAAAACACAAATAATATAGTGCTACTGGGAAAACTCTGGGGGTATGATGGAGAAGCACTGACCACAGGGAGTCAAACTCTGATCCATCTGTACTTATTAGCTCCAACAAAGTGTCAAGTGCTTCAGGACCGGAATGGAGCTGTTCAGATGTGTCTGCACCGTGCTTCCCTGCACTTTGTCAGCCACCAGTGGATTTCTTATTTTCAAAGGATGACAAAAAATTCCTTTGCCCTAATTTCTTTCTTAGGCTTTCACAAAAGAAAAGCTTTTTACGTTCTGTTTCCTTGTCAATTGTGTAAGAAACACTGTTGCAGGCTTGGACACTTAAATTACTACAGGCTAAATTCTCTGGAGATCACAAGTGAGTGTTAATTTTTTTCTTCTCTCATCCTTCCTTTTTTACAGGAACTTTCTGCAGCACTCAAATCTGCTCTGTCAGGTCATTTGGAGGCAGTGATCTTGGGCTTGCTGAAGACACCATCACAGTATGATGCCTCTGAATTGAAAGCTGCCATGAAGGTAAATGAGGTTTTGAAATTTAAGTTAATTAATTGCTTAGTCTGATGTCACTGTCTCAAGAATCAGTATGGACTTCATATCCAAGGCAACAGTTTTCAAACATGTCCACTCCTTTTTTTTTACAGTTTAAGTATCCAGCTGCAAGGCATCTAAAATTAGAGAAATTCTGGAACCACGTGATTTTAAACTGTTAATCTCTTTAAGGAAAAAAATAATTTTCATCAAATCAGGAATAACTGATGGCTCTGGCTGGTTGCTGCTTTGCTGACAGGTCTTAAAAATGATATACAGGTTCATATAAAAAAAAAAAAAAAAGACAAAAAAGCAAAAGCCAACATTAAGAGAGCAGCTTTTAGCTGGAGACATTAAATCCTCTGCTGGAATTTATAAGCTTAAACAGTAGTTTCCAGTTACTGGGTCATATCACTGATCTTGAAAGAACATCCTGTATCAGACCTGCCTCTATGTAGAACACAAGGAGGAAGAGGATGGGGCATCAAAATCAGTCTTTGGAGCAACAGTGAGTGTTCAGTCCCCTGCAATCACAGGCAAGCCTGGAATAGATTGCTAGTTTGGAAATACCAATTCTGAAGGCCACTGAAACAAGACTTCAAGAGCTGCTTGTACTACTGCATTCACCTTTCTAAGCAAACTAAGGTTTGGGAATTTGTGTTTATGTTCTCGGTCAGGTTATTTATTTATTTATTTTAGTAATTAAAACACAAATATTAAAATATGTCTGTTGAAAGTCAGAACAAGATAAAAAAAAAACATTAATTAATTTCTCCAGACTGTGACAAAGGAGTTAAAAAACAGACAAGGAAATAAATATACTGCCCGCCTCTCCCCCCCCCCCCGCCCCAAAAAAAAAAAAAGAAAAAAAAAACACACACCAAAAAGCCAACCCAGTACTGAGATGGTAACTCTTTAATGATGGGCCAAATCCCTTCTTTGAGTAATCAGATGCTGCCCTCTTCTGGTTTAGGAGAGGCTATCTGTAATTTACTGTAAATCAGATAAATTCGGTGTTGGGATTTTTGTTGTGAGTTTGGTTTCTTTTAAATGTCTTACATCTGGTATTTTATGTTTAGGGTGACCGTATACTTATATAGCAATTATGGTGTATTTACAGGCCTATGACCAAGCTATTTCCTCAGAGTAACCACAAATGTAGAATATTCTGTTCTGTCCATAGCTATTCCCAACTCCCAAGCAGCTAATCTAATTTTTTGAATTTGGCTGAGCTTAAGTTTGACTTGATACATACAGCATAATAAGCTATGACATGGGCATCAAAGTTGGGTAAAGCAAAGTTATCATTGAAGAGTTAATTATTTTTCTGGTACACATTCTTACAAAACACTTTAAAAGTATTTAGAAAATCTTATATTTTGTTAGCTTTCATTTCTTCCCCAGATACCTATCAGAATCACTCATTGGAAAGCTTTCCTAATTCTATTAGCTGTGAGACATTTTTATAAAATTGCTTAGTTTTAGTCCTCTCATCTTTTTTTTTTTCCTTCTTCTTTTTTTTTCTTCAATAGAGACGCTTTTTCCAAGAGGGTAGTTTTCCACGTAATTTCCTCCATTTTCCACATGTATAAGACTGAGAGGTTTTCCCAAGATATTACCCATCAGACTTCTCTTGTAGTCGCATGCCCATTTTTGCCATAACAAACAGCATGGTAACAGGAGGCAGAAGAGCATTTTTTCTGTCTGCTGGTGATGCTGGAAAATTACACTAATGAGATTAGCATGAACACGGTTCTTTGGTAGCTAAGAAACAAAACAGAATGAAAAAAATTGCCAGTGAAGTCTATTTTTTAAAAAAAAAAAGTTTCTTTTCAAAATACTGAGGCATCTGCTGACCAGATTTACCAGCTACTAATCCAGGCATCCCCAGTGGTCCCTGGGGAGGGGAGTATCTTCAGGTGACCCAAGTTAGTCTTCTGTTCTGAGTTTGTCCTGCAGTTTCCTGGCTTTCTCCAGGAACAAGAATTAGAGTGTTGTTAACAATTTTAATTTTTTAAATTCTGTTTTTAAAATTGGCTGTTTATCTATATAAAATAATTCAGAAGATTTAGAGCACATTGATCAAGCGACATTAATTTAGAGTGTGTGAGTTACTATAAGGCTTAATCAGTAGATGAAACATTCTGATGTGATTTATAATTTTGTTATAGTGCGAATACCTGTATTATTTTTAAACAGTAGTAATGCAGCTTAGTTCAAAGTACTGATTCTTCATCGACCTTGGTCACAAAAGTGGCTTTGAAATATTAGATAAGATCTCTCAATTCATTCAACTTGTTCAAAAAATAGAAAATCTGCATATTTATCATACTAAATAGATCTTTATTTCTTAGCATTAATATAGCCAATAGTAATGTTTCATTTGTATTTGCGTCATGAAGTACCTGGAAAAAACAGACAATTCAAGAGGATCTATTTATCATCTAGGAATTCACAACAGAATTAAATCTTTGACTTGGAGACAAGGCTGAGACTAATGATGGTGTCATCCTTGGCTTTCTGTTTATAGTGAAGGAGTTGTGGAAGGAGATGTGGGGGGAAAAAAAAAAAGCAGCGAATAACAAGTTGATTGCTGCCCATTTGCATGCTAAGAATCGGATTTTGTTCCTATGCTCCCAATGGAGAGAAACCAATCACATGTGGACCATAAGTTGATCTCATCCAGTTATGCTGGTGGGGAGGCCACTGAGTGTCAGGCACTCACAGCAAATGCACATTGTCCAGACATAATACCCACAGGATCTCAAAGCTCTTGGAGTAGTATGTGGCAACTAAAAATACTCCATCTAGGGTTTCTCAGGTGCAGTTGGCAAAAAATATCCCTGATGTCTGTAAAATAATTTTTTAAACCATGCAAGCATGGCTGCTTATTTCTAGCACTCAGCTGAATCGTGTATGTGTTGCAGGGTCTGGGAACTGATGAAGACACGCTCATTGAAATCATCTGCTCACGAACAAACCAGGAGCTTAGTGAAATTAACAGAGTCTACAGGGAAAGTAAGTTTACTTTGAAAGTTTAAGTGTATTATGTTTTTACACTAAGTTACTTGGATACTTCCCCTCATTGTGAATTTGATTATTAGAGTCTCTTACACAACATCTGCTTTGATTCTCTGACAGTTGGAGGTAAGATGCTGTTTTGTACTGGTGTCCTGGATATTTGTGTGCATTTATATAGTCTCATCTTGTAGCTTGGTAGCAAACAAATTGGAGAGCATTTACTACTCATAAGGTTGTGTCTAAGGGAGTTTTTTGTAAGCAAGAGGCATTGTGTGCGTAGTGACATGATGTTAGATAAGAGAATGGATTCTAGGATCGGTTATGTCACAAGTAAGTGAATCTGAAATCTAGTGAGGCGTGCTTATACTATTATTTGGTAGAGCTGCCAGAAAAGATATGAAATCAAACTTCATAAAAGCTTATATTCTGTTTTTGAACTTTTCTAAAGCACACTGTCTGATTGAAGCGATTATTCTTAGTTGGTTACAAGTAGGCATAAGAGTGATCTAAAATCTATTCTCAAAAAAATATTACTTTTCCTTCAATAGTCCTTATATTTTTTGTAGGCTGTTCTGGTTGGATTTATTGCGATGCTGTAGTGCAGCTATCTAGTGCTTCTTTGTTTCATTGAGCTTCAAAGTTGAGCTTCGCCACAAATAGCCTGAAATATAGCAAACTTCTGTGTGCTAACACTTAAGAGTTGTCAAGCTGTTCTGGTAAGGTGCTGGCTAAGTCAAAAAGCACAGGGAAACCCAAGGTAGTCTTAATGGCTGGTATTGAAAAAAAAAATATATATCAGCAAAGAGAACATTGCTGCTGTAGATCAGGTTGTTGAAAAGAAGAGAGAATGTGATTTTGTAGCAATATAGAGTATTACCACTTGGAAATCAGTGAAAATGTTTAGACACCAGACCAGAATCGCATACAACATTCCTTTGGTTTCTCCCACCAGCTCTTGTCTTTTGCATTAAACTTGTAATTGCAGTTGTCCAGACATAAATCCATGGAGAAGGCCTAAACATTCGTTGGTAGCTAAGAACATGAAATTGAGCTTAAAACAATTATTCTTCTCATGACTAGCTGGTAGCAGTGTTGGGTTTGTTGTATGCCAGCACATAATTGTTTTCATCGTCTTCTGCCTGTGACTCAGATTGTAGCTGTTTGGTTATATGCATAAAACACAGTCATTAGCAGCTGTTCTTCTTGTAAAGTAGTATTGAAAATATTTTTTTGTTTTTCTAGTGTACAAGACAGAATTGGAAAAGGACATTATATCAGACACATCTGGTGATTTCCGCAAACTAATGGTTGCCCTGGCCAAGGTAGGTCTGTCTGTATTTTTCTACTTTTCCTAGTGTGCCTGCCCTTTGGGCCAGTAAAACAATTGGATTTATGATTAATTGTTAAATTCCCTCAAATTTTCACTCTCTTTTGGGGAAAAGAAAATACTCAGATGTTGAAGGTCAAAGTATTTTGACAGAAATGCAGCAGTTGTAGCAGCAGCTTTGTAATGGGAATGGACCATAGTGTTACTTAGCAAATTCAGATTAAAAAAATCAAAAAGAAAAAGAATATTCATATAACAAACTGATTTCTGTCTATTAAACTTCTTCTAAATACTGCTGTCTTTCTTTGAAGGGTAAAAGGTGCGAAGATACCTCTGTGATTGATTATGAGCTGATTGACCTAGATGCTAGGGTAAGTGGTGGTAATGACCATTAAATAACTTAAGTTGATCAAGCTTTAGGGAATATGGAAAATACAAACTCTGAGGGAGTGAGAACATTTATGAAAGTAGATGTGTATATTTCAGATTGTTTTGCACAGTAATGCTTACATGTTGTCAAGTTATCTGCCACTTGAATCTTGATACCTTCCATTACCAGTTTTCATGGGCTACTTACCCAGTAGTACCTGTTGAGAAGCTCTCTGGTATTTCTCTCGGGCGTATTCAGAAAGAGAGCCTTTAGCAAAAAGAAACATGTACTTTGTGAAGACTGGTTGCAGCCAAGTAATTGTGAAAGATTGAGGCAAGTATCATTGAACTTAGTGACTGGCAATGCTTCTTTCTTGTATCTGTCTTACTACATCTGTTGATTGGCAATGCTACTATATTACATCTGTATCTGTCAAGAGTAGTTCTGCTGAGGTAAACAAACCTAAATACAGAGTAAAACCTGCAGATAAAGGTAAAAATACAGTATTAAGTTTTTGTTTCAAATTAGATCCACAGATCTTGTACTTGGTGGTCTGCCCAACCATTTTTCCTTTTTTGTTTCTCCCACTGACCCAGTTACAGTAGTCCTTGTTTACCAGTAAGTAAATTGTATGCATTTGCAATGGCTTCTTGTTTAATTCATGATTTTCATGGTTTTGCTTTTCATTCTAACCCCAGGAGCTCTATGATGCTGGTGTGAAGAGAAAGGGAACTGATGTCCCCAAATGGATCAACATTATGACTGAAAGAAGTGTCCCCCACTTGCAGAAAGGTATTACTCAGATTGTACAGAAGTGGTAACTATTTTGTCCCAGATTTGATTGAAATAAGTGTGTAAAGCACTCATAAAATACAGGAGATCTCATAAATCTTAATTAATGTCCAAGCTGTTGATTTTTTTAAAAAAATGTAGTTATTTCTGTGGATGTTAATCTCACATTTTGAATGTGCATAGAGCTCTTCTTTACACAGGTATAATAATGCTCAATTATAGGTCACATACACTGAGAACAAAAATGTTGCAAATCTAGAAAACACAGCTGCAAGAGACCTTGAGGTGTCCTTCAGCTTTTCCCTCTGTCCTAGGGTAGCTTAGCTGTGTCGTGTGTTTAAATCTGACAGTGAAGACTCTCAAAAGCAGCTCTGATGTTTCTGTACAAAGCACATGGAAAAGCCATTTGAAGACTTTTATTTTCAAGACCTAAATCACTGTTGTTTAAAAAAATGCTAGTACACGATTAAGATGGTATTTTACCAGATTATGGAGGCATTCCAGGAAAAAAAAAAGGCCATAGCACTTCGCTATCGGCTGTCAGACATTGGCTGTACTTAAGATAAAGTTCTCAGAAGGACTTGGACAAATATTTTTTAATTGTATGTCTTTGCTTTGCACTCTCTCTGTTTTTGATTTGGGTGCTGACTTTCACCAGTTCTTGGTCTGGTTTTGATTTCACATGTTTTCTTTCTTGTGACAGTGTTTGAGAGGTACAAGAGCTACAGCCCATATGATATGTTGGAGAGCATCAAAAAGGAGGTTAAGGGAGATTTGGAGAATGCTTTCCTTAACCTTGGTGAGTTGCCCTGAAGCAAAGAGTATCTTCAGGATTTTTTCAGTGCTTTTGCAGTGTATCATGATATAAGGATAGAGTCCAGTTTCTTCTGTGTTCCTGGAAAAGAAAGAAACTGGAAGTCCTGGCATTATTTGATCTACTACTCTATTTTAGGATATTACAGGTATTGAGAAGTAGCATACTTCTGCTCTCTGCAAAATATAAGCCTTGCTTTTCAGATGAAAACAAAAATGCATGTGTTTTGTGATCTGTTCTTAATTCCACTTTTGTCTGATGCAGAGAGGGGAAACAAACGTGTTTCCTCAAACAAGTAAAAACTTTGGAACTATAGCTGAACACATTAATATTCAGCATACACGTAGGCTCTATATATTCAATATAGGTATTCAATATAGATGTAGGCTAGAGAGAGAGCAGTGTGTGTGTGTGTGTGTGTGAGAAGATGGGCAGCGGAGGATGCCAGAGACTAATACAAGACCTGATTTGGCACTGACTCTGAAATGCGAAGGCACAGTGTGGAACTGTGACGTGAGAAGATAAGGATCTTGCCAAGTATAAGGAAATTCTGTTAAGGGCAAAATCCATTTCAGACTAAGCATGAAGTGAGAGCTCTGTAGTGCAAATGGAGAGTAAACAGAGCTCAACCTTGATGGGAGACTTCTCATGGATTAGCATGCAATGACTGTTTTCAGAAAAGAGGTTGCTTATAGAAGTGGAAGAGTGGATTGTGGTGTGTGGAGGAGGGCTAGCAGACTGAAATGTTATTAGCGATGGAGGGAAATGCTTTCTTAGACTGTAAGTGTTCATGTTCATTCACAAGCTTAGCCAAACAAGTAACAACTCAGGTAAAAATAATTGTTCTGTGTCCCCTTTTGGAGAAACCTTTGCTGAAAACCTTACATGATTACTTATCATGTCTTAAAAAATGGCTCCAAGATTCTGTGTTCTGCTGTTCCATGTATGGGCAGGATGTTTAGCTGTTCTCTCTCTCTTCAGTCCAGTGCATTCAGAACAAGCAGCTGTATTTTGCGGACAGACTGTATGATTCCATGAAGGTAGGAAAGACTGTTCTTTCTAATCTTTTTTTCTTTTTCCTTGACATTATTAATCAAATTTGACTACTTAGGCACTTTTAATCATATGATGTGTGACTGGCATGTGAATAAATTAACAATGACTTAGTATTGTTCAAAAGCACTCTAGACCATCTATTCAGATGCATCTGGTATAAAGAAACATAGGGGAAAAGGTTTCATTATAATGATACATATTAGAAGATCAGAAGAGCTGGAGAGGGACTCTTTACAAGGAAGTGTAGCAAAAGGACAAGGGGCAACGGTTTTAAAATGGAAGAGGAGAGATTTAGATTAGACACCAGAAAGAAATTCTTTACAGTGATGGTGGTGAGGCACTGGAACAGGTTGCCCAGGGAAGTCGTGGCTGCCCCATCCCTGTAAGTGTTCAAGGCCAGGCTGGATGGGGCTTTGAGCAACCTGGTCTAGTGGGACGTGTCCCTGCCCAGGGCAGGGGGATTGGAACTCTATAATCTTTAAGGTCCTTTCCAACTCAAACGATTCTATGATTACAATTAGCAAAGTTAGACACATCTTTTGTAGGTGACCAAGAGCTGATAGCAGAAAATGCTGTTTATTGAAGTGCCAAAAAAGTCACTGAAGTTGCCTCCAAACATTTTCTAAAAAGGGATGAAAGAGAAACGATGGAAGGTGACATGCATTAGGCAATACCAGGAAGACCTCCTGGTGAATCATTAACTGCTGCTTGCAGTTTAAATAGCTAGATTTGTGACTGGAAGGTGGTCAAACACTGCTGATGAGAAAGGCATGTTCATGCTCAAATTCTTCGATCACAATAATGACTTTGATTAGGTTTAATTCATCGTATCTTACTGTTGCATCTTGGTTGCCTCAGCTGTATCTTACCATTAGGTATTGTGGCTTCTTACTCAATTCAGCTGTTACAGTTCTGAATGTGTATCTGCTTGTAGGGCAAGGGAACCCGTGACAAGGTTCTGATCAGGATTATGGTCTCCCGCTGCGAGGTTGACATGCTGAAAATTAAGAGTGAATTCAAGAGGAAATATGGAAAATCTCTCTATTATTTTATCCAGGTACGTTTTTCAGCTTTCATTTTATATCTATTGTATGAACTTTGGCAGCAGACTTCAATGGATGACTTGTACCATTAAAATTCATGGGAGGTGTTTTAGAGGCTGCAATGAGAAAAATACATTATTATCTATGCAGTATTGAAAAACCCACCTTTAACTTTGTAGTCTACAGGTGGTACAACTCTTGACAGTGTATGTAGGCTTTGTCAATCAGCTGATGTGTTACGAAGGAGCATTCCGTTCACCTGTCCTTATCAAAAAATAAAAAATTTTCTCTGTGATTGCTGAATGAAAACAGAGCCATCTAAGTTGCTTCTCCCTTTCATTTCAGTGTCTATTTTAGCTAGAGTGATTTTTGTCCATTTCTGCAATTGTGTAGGAGCTATAGGTGCTAGGTTTTATTTAACTTGAGGCTCCAGGTTGACAGGGCTTTCAACTGCAAAACACAGTCTGTCCCGCAGGTTTAGAATTCATATTTTGTGACTGTTTCCTGATACGTATTTTGTATTTTTTCTTCCCTTGCTTTACAGCAAGACACAAAAGGGGATTACCAGAGGGCGCTGCTGAACCTGTGTGGTGGAGAGGACTGAAAATTGTCGGAAGAAATCCAAATCCAGAGACATGCCTTTTTTGCTCTTCATTTTACTGTAATCCCAGAAAATTTTGACTTTCCTAGCTAGCCTTGGCTTGCCTTTGTATCTGCAAGGCTGCTGATGTAGTACGCTTTCTGGTGCTGTGTGTATGTCTCCCAGCAGCCACGCTCTGCTTGGCTCTGCCAAAGGTCCCTAACAGCGTATAGCCAGAGAAACTAACCTTCCAAAGATAAACGAGGTTACAAGTGCTTGTGAAAGACTCTGCCTCTCTGTGCGATGTTTCTAATAAAACATAAATAAAACTGAAGTTTTACTTGAAGACAAGTCTCTTTCAGACCTTTAATTTGAAAACTGTGGACAATCAGTATGCATTTAGCCTTCACCATCCCCTTTCTGTGCTGTTTCATTTCCTCCTAGGGTTCACTACTTGTGGCTGGAACATTATCTTCCTCCTTAAAAGTCCTTAATCTGTATAATTTAATTTCTCAGCAGAAGCAACTCCACCTCCCCTTTAAAGGAGAGGCAGAAGAGAAAGAAAGAGACTTGCAATTTTAGAAAAAACTCATCTATTTTGATGAAATATTAATAATAAAATAAAAATGGAATCATGAAATAGATACAATCTATGCAAAATCCTGTGGAGCAACCAGGATCACTGGGGAAGTCCCAGACTGGACTGAGCGATGGACAGGAACTGGATTCAGGAACACACGGATCAGGATTGAAGGCAGACACAGTCCTCCTCAGTCACCAGCTATTGAAGGAAGGGTCTGACCCTTTGATCCTTCAGCTTTTATCCTCAGCACAATGCATATGGGATGGAATACCCTGTAGTCAGTTTTGGGTCACTTCTCCGGTCTGCTGTGCCCTGTGAATGTGAGCCCTCTGTGCCTTTACCCTTCCCACCCTCCCAGGGGCAAATAACGAAGTTATCTCACCTTTGTAGTTATAGCAGAAAGCATGAGCAAGAGCCTCTCTGCAGACCGCTTCTGGGAGCAAACAGTGTCTCTGCAATATACTGTTAATTGCAGAGAGTTCAGTTAGTTAGAAGAGGCTTTGTTGCAAAGAAAATTAGTTCTGTTTTACCGCAATCTGAGGGCTCTTTGGGTGCTTGTGGATCCACCCGCAGCCTTGGGTATAACTGTAAATAAATATCGTCATAAGAGAAAAGCATTTTGTCTTTTTCCAGCTGTTGTTCCTTTGGAAAATAAACTGCCTGTTAAGTATCAGCTGTTTTCCCTCAAGCATTACCTGGTTTGTAGCCCTCTTTCCAAGGCTGATAGACTCCTCAGAGATAATTTTGAGACTTCTTAAATCAACTTTTCAGAAAAGACATGAGAAGTAAAGAGTAGCTTGTTTCATGCTGCTATTAAAAGGGTGAGAGATCTTGCTGAAATACCTTGTGTACACCACAAGGAATATTTGGTGTAAAAACAGTGCAGTTGATAAGGTTCATGGGCAACTCCAATTTAATGCCTGAAGGAGCAGTGTCATTCACACCTGTTTACCAAATGCTTCTGTCTAGATTTGTACATTTTAAAACTATTGCTGAGATAGCAAATCATTCTTTGAATCCAATTAGGTAAGTCATCTCTATAAAGTTTGCCTGCTCAAATGTGGCCCTATAAAAGAAATCAAACAGCAGGCATTTTTCCAGTCAGTGGAATGAACAACTAGAATTTGATGGCTGGTGTGCTCTGCCTCACTGCTGCAGGATGTTCGAAATTGCAGGCAGTCTTTCCTTGGGAGCAAGCATTGTTAAATAAACCAGCATGATTTCAAAGGCCAGGAACAATTTTGCTGACTGTATACTAGAAAAAAATTTAGTCTCCTAGAAATCTAATTGAAGTTGTTTGTTGGCGTTGCTGATGATTTTTTTTTAACTTTCTCTTCTCTTTTTTTTTTTTTTTTTTTTTTAATTTGCTTACTAATGTTCCAAACAGGAACAAATTTGCAAGCTCCGGCGTTGATCCTGATATTTGATTGCAGACTTACTAATATGCAAGGTAGGTCTGTACATGGAGATGTATTGCAAAAATCGTGTCTCCAGGACTTTGAAGAATAGTGCTTGACAGTGTTGCAGTGTTTTACTAATAACTCTCCCCTGGGCAAATTGAACACATGGACCCCACCTGGTCCATGATAAAAAATAATCAAACTTTCAGTTGCTGATTATATAATTTAGACTTTTACTCTGTCCAAGATCTATCTACCTTCAGAAAGGAAAAAAAAAAAGAAAGCATTATTTGAAATTTGCCTCTCCAGATCTCTGCTGTCCCAAAAATGTGTGAAGAAGGTTCCAATTTCAGTTTTTTCCAGGTCAGATCTAAATTTAGTTTATTGTGTTTGCTCTTTGGAGTTTCCATTCTTCCATTCCAATAACACTCTAACTATAAGAAGTTGCCCTTTAATATTTTGCACATTATTGGCACTGTTTCTTTAACTATCCCAGATTACACAACAAATAACAGTAGTAGGATTTAATTGGATTTATTCTAGTCTCTTAGCAGAGAGACAGACATTGGAATGTGAGGCTAAAGAAGTGTACCTTTGGGCAAGTATCAACTTAATCACCTAAGAAAGTAATGATGTTTCTAGCGTGGCTGTAGGTGGTTTCCATGCTGTGGTTTCCATAAGGGTGAGTTATACTGTTCCTTATACTGAATTCCCCTCCTCAGATTTCAGAGGAATTTGTCTCAGAGTCTAAACAGAATAATTCAGAGTACAATAAAGTCACTAAATACTTGCAAATCTGCAATAGCTGTCAGGTCTGTACTAGACTGTACTAGTTCCTTGGTGCAAAATTCCTTACTTCTGCAATTTGTAACTCAATTTACACTTAAACAGCTTACAAAAGCAATCAGTTTCTTATTGCAGTACATTGAGACAGAGTAATGCGAGATATTTTACAAGTGAGAAACAGATTTAGAATGGATTAATTAAAATAAATTGTAGTTCAGTCAAAACTTGCCAGTGGTTACAACCTGATAGAAGAAAAGGTCCTTGCAAGATGAAAGCTTTCTTCAAGTGCTTGCTTTTAAAACACCTTTTTCATTAATATTAGAAAGGTATTTTACTTTTGAAATGGGTAATGCTTGCTCTCTGAACGCTGTTTATAAAGATTGTTCCTCAGGTGTAATTTTTTCTCACTGCAGTGGGGGATTGTGAGCTCTTCAGAAGCATCAGAGAAGCAGAATTTGGGTTTTGGTTGGGGGAGTAGGATGTCTTTCTATTTATATCCTGTTCAACCTAGGGGAAGATAACTGTATATGGATAATGTCTTTGGAACCAAAAATTTCTATGTGCGAGGCCCTTTGGGGCATGATGCATTAAGAAACACTGAGCTTAATATGAAATTGCAACTCATCCATTATTCAAATCCTGATGTTGGTGATGGTTTTCGTGCACTGTCAGCAAGTGCTCACCAGAGGGAGCTCCGAGAAAGCGTCAAGGGTTCCTGCCGTCCAAACACAACAAAACAAAAAATCCTAATGTATCTCCCTTTATATTATCAACCCTGCTCTCTCCAAACATTTACATTCCCTGACTCTAAACCTTCATGTCAAAAATTCAGTTTCATCTTCCAGTATTTTTTCTGTAACTAGAAATTGGCTATGTTTTCTGGAATATTTAACGAAGTTTTATAATTGCTCTCTTTTAGACATAGGCAACCCAAATGATTTCTTATATTCTAATTGAATGAATTGAATGAAAAACTGAAACGTTTTCTACAAATATTCTTTCAAAGAGTGGATTAATAATGACAATAACTGTAAAGGAATTTTCTCCCCTTTCTTTAACAGGAAGTGGTTGTGTTCTTGAAATTAGCTCCTGCTTCCTGATTTAAAACAGGTACTAATTCTTATTTTCTCTGTAGAAAATTAAATACATCACCATGTCTTTTTCTACATTCATATTAGCACTTTAGAATATAATTGATAGGAATTGCACACTTTTTATATTTTCACTGTCTTTACTGATAATAAAATATATGTGCCATTAAAGTAGCTTTTCTAAAGGAGATATTATTATCCTATTCATATGTATTACTCTTCCTTTCCTTCTTACTCTGACTAATGTGATCACACCAGGGAATGTTTAAAAATTTTAATACAGAAAGACTTTGTTCAATTATGTGAGGTATGACTTTGTTTATGTACAGCTTATGCCTTTTTAGTGTCTTAAGAAAATAATAAATTCTTTTTTTAGTATGGCTTGTTTAAGGTCCTGTTTAATGCTTAATAGAAAAAAAAATCATATTTTGCTATTTAAGAAGGTTGATTGGAAGGAATATATCCAGGTGTGTTAATTATGGAGCAGAGTATATTGCTTGTGAGTTCCTGATTGAATAGTAACTAAGTAATTTGGCCAATATTCTTCTTTCCTCTGCTAAGTGTCTTTTTTTCTGGGTCGTTTATACCTACTTATTTTCAGGCAAAGGTTTACTGTGAGGTGAAAACAAGCTTTAGGACTGCTGGGTATTTCAAAACATACACAGTATTATATGAAAAATTTGCTTTTAATATTATTATTGAAATAATAGGATAAATTATCTGATTCAAAATGGCCATTTTATGAAAAGATGTTTTATTAAATGTTTTGAAATTGTTCCATAAAAGAGAAATTTTTCTTTAAAGCGGCTTTAGTACTATTTGATTTTCAATTAAATACAACAAAAAAAACTTTATAAAATATTTTAGATTTATGAAGCACTAAAAATGGGTAAATATTTTTGAAATATATTTTTTAAAGATTTTGTAATAAAAACATTAAATTAGTATTACTTCGTAGGTTTCCTATGATTATATAATAAATTTTTTTTCTGAGACAGTACTGCAATCAACTTATTACAAATATATTAACAATGATGTACTGAAATACATCAATAAAGCAACAGTTGGCATTGTACAATAAATACATTAATAATAGGGGATCTAAATTCTTTCCTATTTCTGGTTTTTTTCTTCCCCATTCAAAAAAATAATGGGTTTAGAACCACTTTAGATGTGTTTAGGTTTTACTGTGAACTCTTATTTCTGAATTTCCTTCCTCATTGTAGGAAGGTTTTTCCCTGTTACATAGAGGAAAGCAGAAAAAAAGATTGTAATATATAGTGGTTCTGGACTGTGACTACATCAAAATGCTATTATTACAAATGATGGATTACAGGAGAATTTTTTTCTAGTGTCTTGCAAATTTGTGTATTGCAAATGCACTCAATATTACAAGGTTTGTTTTTAACCCCTTTATATTAAAGGACTTTATTTAATAAATCTTTGAGGTAAATCAAGGCTGACGTAAGTTATAATTACACCTAGGACAGTGGCAGACTTTTTTAGCCCTTTTTTTTGATGGAAAAAAAAAATCTTACTAAAGTAACTGCTTTTTATTTTCTGGTTATGTTCAGGTCTTGTGCTACATTTTTGATGTGGTGAATCAGACAATTTTCTTCCTTTTTCTGTTCACCTTCTCTAGGCCTAGTGTATTTTAGTTTGAGAGAACAGGGTTGGCCTGTCAGTTCAAAACCTGCCTGGATATGAGCTGTATAATTTTATGTGTGTCATGTAGAAGAAAATAAAAAACTAAGAAGGTGGGATTTGACTTTTTCAGTTATTTCCTCCCTCCACCATTTATTGCCATACACAGAAAACAGGATTGTGGAGAGAAATCACAAGTGCAATTATTTCAGAAATACTCTGCTCTATCTGTCATCAGTGATGATGCCAATGCAGTGTTTTAAAACAGGTATTTGGAACTTGGGTAGGAATCAAAAAGCTCAAAATAATGAACTCCGGTAACTGGTATGCTGACAAAATATCCAGAGTTGAGCTCAGACTCAGCAGCACAGAACCTGGGAAGAGAAGCTGCAATCTAATTTTCTCTATTTTGTTTTAAATCATTATGTTGCTGATATTTTGGATTAGTGTAGATCGTGGCTCAGAAAGCACTTTAATGTTAGATGAATAAGCTGCAGAAATGCCTCTCTTGATTCCATGGTAAGAAATATATTTTAAAAGGATATGAAGTTGGGCAAGTAGCAGATAATTCACATATACAGATTGATTTGCTCTGATTAAATATTAGAAAGGAAAGAAGGGAATGTTGCGTATTGTTTATCAAGCAAAACCCATGAGATGAGAAAGTAATGCTGTGATCCCTGGTGTGATGCATCTGTTAAGCTGTAAGAGCCTGCCTCAATTGTCCAAGTTAAGTGAAATGCTCAGCTTGAATCTTGAGTCATCTATAAATTCAGGTGTGTATCTTCAGCCTTCAATGCAGAGTACTAGGCACTCCAATGTCTTTGAAGATCTAGACCTGTCTTTTTTAGCAATGAGAATTAGGGGTCTACATATCTTTCACTGTGGTCTCATAATGTTTGACTACTTCTTCATATCAGGTATTGACCAGGTTTTGAAGTGTTGCAGGCCCTTCAGCCAGGACAGTGTTCCATTAACCTTGTTCAGAGTTTCCCCTAAACAGCGCAGACGTTGGACTTGTAAATGTCCTGGCTGTTTGATTCCAGATTTTCTTTGTCTCCTAGGTTAATCCTCATTATCACATATTCTTGTGCCACTAGAAAATCTCATTGTTTTAGAAAACAGTCCTGAGAGGATCATCTGAGTCATCACCAATTATAAATAGACATGAATTGGGTTCTGAAAACACTCTTGATTCAGGATTAATACAGTAGTTAATATATTTTATAAGTATAGTTGTCCTCTTCTCCCTCCCAAACAAAATTCTAGCTAACATTTCCTACATTTTTCCGGTCTAGCATGACTGCATTATTTAAAACAGTCTTACTAAGGTATACTGTTCTCTATTTAATTAGCCTGACAATAGTTTGGACTTGTTGATAGAATTAAAAAAAATCACTGTGTGGTACAGAATTCTCTGATTGCAGTTCCCCTTCATCTGTTGTTCTTCATCTATTGCATGACATTACCCAAGTAATTTATTTTATTTGTGCCTCAGTTTCCCTTTTAAATTAGAGATTCATTTCTTCTTTTTGAATTAAAAAAAATATTCTTAAGTAACTCCTCATACAGCAAAACTACTACAACAGGTGATGAGCTATTTTCATTAATATTTTCAGTTCCCAAGTTAAGTTCTTTAGGACTGATGACCATTAATGATTTTATTTCAGCTCTAATACTGACTGAGAAATGTGTTTTGAAGCTTTTATCCAATTTTCATAGGCTACGTATCTGAGCTTATTTTTCCAGGTGGGCAAGTACTTTCACAGTTGTCTGAAGTGCAGGTCTTGGTCTTACAGTGCATTAGGACTATACTGAATCTCTGAAAACTTGGGATCAGGCATCTGATGAGAATGCACAGTTCACAACACAGTGCTTCATGGAATAAACAGAACAGCTGGTGACTGAGTGAAGCCTTTAAACTGAAACATTTGGGGAAAGTTTGCTTTGTGACAGGAGAATCATTCTGTCTGTCCTGCGATGTCTGTCCTGCCTATGCTCTTTGTCCTATCTTCAGTCTTTTCAGAGTCTGATGACCAGTGGTTCCAAGTGTTTTTTTCTGTATCCAGTTCAAAATGATTGCATGCTTTGGCATTCTCTCCAAAACTGATGGACCATAAAATGTGCATAGTTTTTCAGACCCATTTTCCACTCTATCTGTCTTTCATACACATATAGTCAGGCTAACTGGAATAGTTACCCATGCAGCAGATTAAAGATTTAGTCTACTCCCCGCCTGATCCTTCTGAAGTCCCTTCATCTCTCTTTTTTTTTTTTTTCCCTACAGTTCTTTTAATTTTCCCCTCTTAACTCATATGGAAGGAGAAAGAGGACAACTCTAGACCTTGATCTCAGGGAGATCAGCTAAGAAGGACGATACTGATTTTGGTATTTGGCCTGTTCAAAAAGGCAGGGTGAGGGAAGGAATTTTACTGGTTTAGTCAATACTATACCAAGTCACTGGAAAAGAACTCAGCTTTGTATTAGTGTATAGATTTGCCATTAAATCATTAAGAGGGTCATTAGGCTGATTCAAATTCATTGTCAGATTTTCCAGATGGGCTTTCTTGCTTGGTATTAGTGACGGTAGTGTATTCAGAGTGAATTGCAGGAAGAGTGTCAAACAGCTGTCAGGATGGCTGCTGCCGAAACTTCTGCTTGGCTCAACTTGGAATTTATTATCATTTAGTGAAAATATTGGTGAGAACATAACCTATTGTAATGTTTAATGTTTTATTGGCTGTAAAAGATAAAATATAGAGAAAAGGGAAGTAAAATAGTATTTTGTTAGGTCAGGAGCTGGATTTATGCTTCTGCTTATTGATAGAATAATCAGTAGGTCATAAAGATCAGACTGCCTGCCTCCTATCTCTTCCTTTTTTTTTTTTATGTGTGTGCATTCAACAATCCCTTCTTTGTGATAGTTAGACCCATGGGAGCTTACCAAAACACCAGGCCCCTTTTGTCCAAGGGTATTAAATTAGCTGTTTAGATCAAGAAGAATGTAGTGGATGCTTCTGTTTCAGACATTAAGTAGTTGGGATAGGACTAAATAGACTAGGATCCTTGACATGTGCAAATGGAGCACTTGCTCACAAGGGACACTCAGCTGCCTTGTGAGCTAATTCAGCACACAAAAACTAGGCATTAAATAAATTGTGCATTAACATTTGGTGGGGAGTATTTAGCAAAGAGTTCTCAGCTCTTCAACTTAAAAGGAGCGATAGTGCATATTTCACACTGTTTCACAATATATCTAGTGTGCTCTTATTCAAATAGATTAATAGTGGAAATAGCGTTTGAAGGCTCCTCTGAAAAATGGTACCACTTCGAGATTTTTCATTAGCTTGATAATCCCTGTGCTGTGATGAAACTGGTAAAACCTCATGATCAGTTTCAGAGGAAGCAAAGACTGACTGGCACCATGAGGGAATTCTCTTTGGTAAGGCAGGTTGCTGTAGCAGAGCAGTGTGAGGGCAGCATCTTTTTCACAGTTTAATTGTCCAGTAAGGTACAGAGAATTTAAAACTCTATCGAAATGACAGAGGTCTTTTTTTTTTTACCCCAGTAAAAAAAAAAGCAGACTGAGGTGGGCTTGCAGCTGTGAGTTACTGTAAAAACTTTGGTAATTCCATTAGTGCCTTTTGGAAGGGGCTGCCCAGGACATGTGATATTTTGTTGGATTAAGATTCACTCCAATTGTCCTGTGAAACCAACTTTCTCAGGGTAGAATTAATCCCAAGGGTTTATTCCAAATAACTTAATTTGGAAATGCCTGCAAGAAAATGCCACTCTCAGTAATGCCTAGTGTAGACAGTGCTTGGTATATGAATTTTGCACAAACCAATAACCTGGTTTTCCTCTTAAAACAAGGGTTTCAGTTTTGCTTCTGATCACACTTTCTCTCTTCCTTTTTCTACTTAGCCCCTTCTTTCTACACCTCAGTGGGGGGAAAAAAAACCCCAAATATCTTTTTTTTTTTTTTTTCCCCCCTACAAAATGCCTAGTGTTATGCAATTCAAAATTTGAAGTGAGAAAACGCAGAACTTGTGTGTCATTCTTTCCATATGTGTATGGTAGTACATTCTTACCTTTCAAGGAATGCAAAAAGATATTTTTTTTAATTCAAGTCTTGCTTTCCTGCTTACCTGCAGTGAAACAATCCCTTCAAGGAAAAATAGCTGACATCCTTGCAGTAGCAGGATGATATCTGTTATGGACCTTTCACTAAATCCTTTATGCTCTGAAGGAAAGTCTCGCTGAATTCTCAGCTGCTAGTCTGGACAGTGACACAGATTCAGGATCATGCATGATCTGGGCTGCGAAATGTGACTTTTTGAAGGCTTTCCTTTAAAATCAAGGAATGTCCTGTGTGCATAGCTCACAAGACTAGCAGTATGGGGAAAAATATATGAAGAACAATACTTTATACGTTTCTATTCTGGCTTTATCCCAAGAGATCTCAGAGAGCTTCAATAACTACTGAGGAACCTGCCTTTAATGAAGAGGAGTGACAGGCCTCAGTTGTTTCAACACATTTCCATGAGGGCTTTTTCCCCTTTACACGGTGATTCGTTTTTCTGTCTCTGATTGCTTGGTGGGGGGAAGATAGCTGTGTTTGGGGAGGTTTATATCTTTGTAAATCTGCTGGTAACCCCATGAGACAAAAGTGAAGGATTTTTTTGTCTGTAGCTTCAGGATAGTAGCACACAAGAAGCACTGTGTCTGAGCTGTTCTGAAAGGACTTTATCTCTGCAAAACTTCCTTACTTCTGCAGGAGTGATGTGACCTGCTGCTGCTCTTAGACTGAAGTGAACTGGTTAAATGAGAACCTGGGTCACAGGAAAGAAAAGAGATCTTAGAACTGAACCAGCCAAGTGCTACTCTGATTCTTAACACTTCCAGTTGCTGCTAAGGAGCACAAGATCATTTTTAAAGCCCAGTTCTACTAATTAAATATGACATTTTTATTAAATATGTAAAACCACCCAATTGTCAAGTACGTACAATGTACAGCAAGGGCAGCTGAGCAACACTGCTTGGCTGCAGGCAGGGATTTGCAAAGTCTGCAAAAAAAAATCCCACAAGGGATGGTGACAGACCTGCATTGCAATGCACCAACTCCTGCAGAAATGTACTGTACTTTTCATCTTCCTTCATTGTACCTACATGAAAGGATCATCTGGAGGGGCAGATGTTGGCCTCACACCAATTCTAAATAATGGATGGTACTAACATTTGTATTCTTCTTTTGTGGAGCCAGTTTACATGTCATTTTACTGTCTCCTAGAGCCCAAGGAAATATGATTTGGAGCCAACTCCGGTTCCATGGCTCTGGTTTACCTAGCTCAGGAAAAAGCCAGTGCTGTTTCAGATAGGCCATCTGGCTCTCTTGAATGGGCTTATTAGTAATAGTGGAGGTGGGTCTATTAGCTTGGGACAGGAACTCAGAAACAGATGCTTTGTTTATGTGTAAAATATGGCTTCAAGCCAAAGCGCTAATCATGATTGCCTCTGAAGTGGTTCTAATCATCTGTATGAGACTGCATCGGCTCTTGTGTTGTTTGTACAAGCTGGTAGTTTAGAGGTGTTGTGTACAAGATATTTGTAGTCATAATTTCTCCAAACAGGTTAAGGCAAACATTATGAGAATCAGCATATTAATGTGCTGTGTTTCAAATTAGAATTATAAACACAATTTCCTCATTGGAGGCCTAATCTGCTAGGAAGAAGCCAGATGCTTACTGATGACACCATTATTTAGAAGGACCTATCAAACTAAAACAAATTATTGTTGTTTAACTGGAGGAAAGCCTAGTTTTATGTAGCAATCTAGCAAAACAGCTCTGTGCTGAGACTGACTGAAGTAGTTGTTATTCTTCAGGCAGCAGGCCAAACATTAATCCCCACAGATTTGCAGGTTCCCCTTCTGACCTTAGGGAAGCAAAAAGAGGTGTTGCCTATGTTTCAGTAACATACATGAAGTAAGTCAAAATGGGAAATGAGTGGTCTGATGTATTTTTACCAGAAAATTATTCTAAGGCTGAGCAACACACTAAATTACTATTAAGGATTTCAGTTAGGATTAAAAAAGGGGCTAAAAGGTAGAAAGTTTTGTGAAAAATGGAAAATTTAGACACATTCTGTTTAATTTTTTTTCTTTTTTTTTTTCCTGTATCTAATTTGGATGCATTTCTGAAAAGGGAAAATTATATATGGCAGGAGCGGTTTTATTAATAAGTTCATTCGTGTGTTTTGAGAATGTATTTTATGACAAAAAAATGCGACGGCAGGGTGGGTTTATCCATTCTTTTTTTTTTTTTTCCCTTTCAAATGACTGATACCATACCTGCTTTTCTCACGGAAATTTGAAATAGAGGCAACTATCTGAATCTGTCTCATGATCTTCAGTAAATTTTTGCTTCAGTTAGTCTCTTGATAGAATATATTCTCATCTTGTATAGCTTTGCATTGAAACAGCTTTCCTTTTTTCTTTCATTAATCTTTCCATTTTGATAAGACAAAAAACTGACACCAACATTGATCTTGCCTGTAGCACCATATTCTAAAAGATCACATAAGCACATGCTTATAATATTATCATGAAGTTTACTTTTTTTGCTAAAGCACCTGACATGAACATGCTTAAAATTAAGAACAGAACATGCTTAAAAATTAAGCCAAAATGTTACTATGCCAAATACAGGTGTTCACTCTAGTCCTCCAAAGATGAGCTGAAATATTCAAGATTGGTGCCACACTTGTATAATTTGTATCATACTGTCTGTGGAGAGATAAATTGGTACCTTTGGTATGGTCTGGTGGACTTACAGAACTGTCAAATGTAAACTACCTTTGCCGAATCCTGTGTGCCTGTGTGTGACTATGTGGAGAATTCATAATATTGTAAATTGCAGACTCAAAATTAGTTTACTCAATTGTTTCCTGAAGCAACTGTATGATAGAGGTACCCAAAATACTGCAGTAATTTGCATGTAGAAGACATAAATAGTGCCTTTGAATTATAAAAAAAAAACCCAAAAACAAAAGAGTAATCTGAAAACTCTTTTTAAGCTATAGATATTAACAGACCATGAGTTGTAACTTCTTGGAATGCTAGGTGGCACATAGGAGAAAATAGTAAGTATGCAGTGGAACAAAGTCTGGCATCATCTAGCTGTAACTGTTGTTAATTAAACCTTATAATCTTTTTTTCCTTTTCTTCTTGATTGCAAAAATGTAAAGATTCAGTAGGTAATAGCACTCCTATCATCCTTTTGTAGTATTACAGAACTGAGCGTTCTCAGTTCTCTCACTGAAATCTTCTTAGAGGTTTGGACTTGCAGGAAAGCGTGATAGCTCTGAGCAAAGCCTGTAACATGGCTCTTAATACAGCCCTTTTGTGGCTAGGCACTGCAACCCATGATATCTGCAAAAATAACTCATTGTTCAAAAAACACCTTTACCCCCTCAAAGTGTAGAAGCTTAATTGGTAGAAATCCCTGCTGGACCTATCACTATCCTATCTGTAATCTTACTGGGCACAGCTCTTAAAGCACAGAGACAAAATGAAAAGTTATTTAATTTCTCTTCTGTGCGTCAGAACTTCCTGAGTGCACATAAGACCATAAAATAAATAGACATTCCTTTTTTAATTAGCCAGTTCCTCATTTTTGCAGCCACTTTCTTTGACAGGTGCATCATCGGTTTCCCTTGATTTTCAAACTGAGGACAATGATACAAGGGTTATCAAAGTGGGAATCTTTTGCATGCACAAGGAGGCAGCTTTCGTGTTCCTTGCATTGTCTAGACTGTGAGTGCCGTGGTTTGTATAAGGAGTGTTATTAATAGCTATGTGGAGTTCTCTCTGTATTAGGTGTATTAATGGCTGCAGTGAGTTCTCTGTGTATTCGGTTCATAAAGAGTTCAATGACATTTATGTCTCCATAATGAAGTGAGGATGTAAAATATTCCTTTGCTTAGCAATAGCATCAAAAAGAAGATAGCTGAAAAATTAAAAATGTAATTGAAGCCTTTATTAAAGCTACTTGGAACTGTGCATGCTTAAATAGCATGTGATGTTTAGTTAGATATTTGGTTAGGTGGTGTATCTTTTGTTCTGAAGTGAAGAGGATATCAGGAAGTAACTGTGAGGTCCTTCCCAGAGAAAAGCTCCCACTGACTTGTGTCCAATAGAGACCACAGAATTTGTCCAAGAAGCGAGGAATTTTATCTTCATAGGCTGAAAATGTCTAATTAAGGGCCCAGGTGGGTTTGCTCTGAAGTCAGTTGGGGCTACTCATGGAGGGAGACAGCAGTTCAGCATAAGTAAAGGTGTCTGGCCCAAAAAACTTTTAACAAATTTTGCACTGTGTTAAAATAATCTGAGAATCAAACACAGAACAAATGTAACATTTCAGTTAATGAGTCTATTATGGCATGTTTCCCTAGGAAACTTGTAATTATAATTAATTACTTCAAATCTACTGCTAATCCATTTGAGCTTAGAAAAGACATGAATTTTAAAAAAGTTAATTTTCTACTGCTGTGCTAGTGTCTTTGAACATTTGAATATTTGAAATAACAGTACAGCTGAATGATTTTACATATATCTTCAAACTCTCCTCAAGCTTTCCCACTTCTACATTCAGTTGCTGTTGAGCAAATGCTTGTAAAAATGTACCGGGTAAAGGATGAAGTCAGGAGCCTATGTATTTGCATTGGCTAAAAAATAATGCTTTTAATTATATTTTCAAACTGTATTAAACAGTGATAAATTTCTGCATTTTTATATACTAAAGGGGCATACAGAAATGCAAATGGTACCATGTCACCAATTCTTAAACAAGGTATTTGTGGACTAAATTTTAGAACCTCTGGCTGTGATATCAGTTTTCTATCCAACTGCTTGCTTGCACATCTAGGTGAGATGATGTTTTCAGGAACACGTGACAGAAAAAAGAAAAGGAACATTAATGAGAGTGTATCTCAGGTGACTACAGAGTGTATTGATTTACATTAGCTGAAAAAACATCCATTATATCCATTATGGTGTAACGGCATGACCCCTTACTTGATTTGCTTTTCAGTGAGACAGGTGGTATTTAGTTTAGGAACTTGGTACCAATCCTAGCAATTGCAGCCTGCACAGGAAGAAATCTATTCAGTATTGAAAACGTAAGTGAAAGAATTGACCGAAATTAGCCTGAACAGAAAATTATCATAAGACTTAACCTTGTCTATTGGGTATGCTTTTTTGTAGCTGATGTAGTTAGTGTCGTTTTCTACCAACTTTTTGAAAAGGATCTTTAATGATTAAAAAGCCATAGTTCCATTTTCATAAAAACTCTAAAAAAAAAAAAAGAATTAGTATTTCTAATACTATAAAATATATAACATATAAAATAACCTATAAATATAACTGACTGCAATGGTACTCAGTTCCATTTTCAAAGAAGAGTTAAATTTTATAGTTGATCGTTTTGCATAGTTTCCTGTAGCTGCTAGAGCACTGATTACCTTAATTGCTGCAGGTTGCCTCTGTCCAGGAAAGGTGAAATAATTATTCTCTTCCTTGAAGGACTGGCTGGAAAATCCATAAAAGTGACAGTAATAGCAAACCATAGCAGGTATTGCCTATACACAGTCTTTCAGGACCTACGTTCTCCTGCAGCTTCTTCTCTAGATCAGATTTACTAGAAAGGAAGCAATTCACTGATAAAAGGTCTGGGCTATAGAATCAACTTGCTTGTCTTTGGGCATTGAGTGGTGTTTCAGGTCTAGCTAAGATAGTTGTTGATAATATTTATTAAATCAAGAAACAATTATGGTATACATTATCTTATGTTGAAGTCAAGATTTTTTTAAGAGCTATTCAGTACAGGTAATAGATGAGTATCAGGACCTTGGCGTCTTTGGGCTGTGTATTGTAGAATGAAGTTTTGCTGTCTGTCTTCAGGTTTAATAGCACTTTGATTTGTTAGAGTACACCTAGGCCATTATAGGTGACAACTTTTGCATTAAAAATTGGTTTTGTGAGGAAGTATGGCAAAATCAAGCCCAAAAGTAGCTCTGTGCTAGATTAAAGCAAGTGTATGTGTGAAAATAGGTTGCATGACAGGAGAAGAAATTAGCAGCTAATTAGCTGGTAGTTCTTGTTAGTCAATAAAAGTACTGAATGTATACACTGCATAGCATCATGTCTGTCACTTACATATTCTCAATAAAATGTTAACTTGAACTTAAATATGTTTGTGTTAATTGTGATTTTCCTGAGTGCATTTCTAGAAGTAATTTCTGTAATCACTGTGTTGACATGTGATCTGTTAATTCCAGTATTATATCTGTAGGAGGATAGGCATTGTGATTAGAGACTGACCGTACAGGAACCTTACCCCTGCCGCTGGCATTTCTCCAATATTTCCAAATAGTAGGTATTAATGTTAGAGTCAAGGAATAATGTAGATTTTGTTACCACCATAGTAGCTTCATATCTGTGTCTTTGGATTTTATTTTTTTTCTGTATGACCAAATTGTAGATAAGGTAAAAGACTGCTAGTAAAGTAGTCCACACTATTTTGCAGACTGGCTCTTCCATCATCCTTGGTTCCTGTGTACAGAGAAGTAGTCTTGTAGTAAGATATAGACAGAAACAGCGTGGATGCCAATCTGAAGTTCTTGTGCCAAGTTGCGGTCTGTGAAGTTTCTTTAATAAGGATATTTGGAAATTCCATTATGTATAAAATGTCTTTTTTCAAGAAAGAAATTATTGAATGGGAGTTTTTTCTCCTCCACAAAGTTTTGTGATTTTTTTTTTTTCAGTAGTTACTTGAATCTTTTTCGGAGTTTCCTTATTTTGCTTCACTCCCTGATGTGTTCTTGTGGAAAAAAATCAGACTCCAAATGCCTTCTCTGCCTCGGGTGGCCTTGGATATGCAAATCTGTCTTGAATAGCAGAGGAGTTGATAACTCTGGCCTACAGCTCTCGCACAAAGGAGACAGATTTGTCTTCTTTACCCCCTGTTTGTCTCCTCAGGAACTCTGTTCTTGGTTGACAATATAAAGCAAAATGAAGAAAAAAATGAAAAGCCTGCTCTAAGCAAAGTAAGAGAAAGGGGAGCAGGGAAAGAAAAAGCACTGCTTGTGTTTCACCCAAATAAATTGCTTACTGCAATTTTTTTTATAAGTGCCTCTCTTACGGTTTTATTCTCATTAGTGGAAACGGGGAGTAAAGTATTTCTGTCAGACTTCCCACATTTCCCCATTATCATTGGATTTGTCACAAAAGCCACTGAAGCACAAATGCTTCAGAAGGGCCCTCAACCACTGTTACTGAAAAATGATATGAATTGTGTTGTCTACAATAAACTCATTATGTTAAAGAAAATGGAAACTCTTCTGTAGATGTCATTGAAAAGAGAGGTAGCTTATATGTAAACACATAAGAAGAAAACCAAATCTGTATTGTTTATTAGACATGTTTTATCAGTGGAAGCCTTTTATTAGTCATTTGGACTTGGTTTCCTATTTAAAGCTTTAATTGTTCAGTTAGTGGGTTAATCCTTCTTGTAGGTTTTTACCCTTCATTCCTATTTAAAGCTTTAATTGTTCAGTTAGTGGGTTAATCCTTCTTGTAGGGTTTTACCCTTCATTTGTTGGTAATTGAGGTGTTTGTTTATCTTAATTTTCTTAAAGTATGTGGTTAAAATAAATTAGTATTAACACTTTGAATAGCAATTGAAGATCAAAGCTTTTACAAGGTTGTTTGTCACAGAAGGTGCTGTAATACACATTTCACAGCAATACACCTAGAAACAATTTGCTAAGCTGGTTACTGACCAGCTGTTGCACACCTTTGATGTATCACTGGATAAATGCAGTACCTAGTAAAAAGAGTACTACCAACAGCTGTGAATTACTACTTTTTTTATTTTTTTTTTTTTTTAATCTGATCAGGTTTACAGTACAAATGAGAACTGCAATACCATAATTAGGAAACTGAAATTGCAAAGGACTGGTACTTGTGTAACACAAAAACCTCTACAAAAGTTCAGCAGAGGGAATTTTTGATGTAGCAGGAGTGTTAACAGATGCACTAAATTAGCAGCTGCCTATGGAATCCATAATAAAACAGACTGTGAAGCTTCAAACAGAATTTCCATGACTGAGTATGCCTATGTTCCAGACCCATCTCTGGTTTTTTGCTTTATAACCTTCACTCTTTCCAATTTCCTTTTTCAGAGTTTGTGTTTTAATAAACAATAATGCATTAAAAGACTTCTCTGATGTTAATGATGTATATGCATTGCTCAACAACAAAGGCTTTTTAAAATTAATTAATAGCTTAGTAGGAAAAGAGAATTAATTGCTGCAGCAGGAGGCCAGTGAGTCTGTAGGAGTTTTGGACTTACCCAGAAAATTGATGAATTGTGAGCAGCAGAAATAAAGTTTCATTATGCTGCCCTATATAGGTGCTTCAGATGTGATTCCAGGGAGTGCCCACTGGACAGAATGTACCTCATTTTATTCCAGTAGCTCTTTTGTATCAAAAAAGCAATTCTCTGGGCTTAGCAAAAATGTTCAGAGTGAAGTTTCCATTTTGTATGTATGTTAGTTCAGTATTTCCTATTTGTGTGGAGACCTTGTCACCAGGATCCACTTTATCCATTTTCAGTCTCTTTCTTTTGGTGCTTGTTTTGGTGTCTTTCGCCAGACTCCTGCCAACTCTTTGTCAGAAATCTATTGTCTTTGATCTAGGCCAGAGGTAGCTGGACTGTGTAACTTTTATTTCTGTGAAATTTATCCCTAGGGACTGCAACTTTCTTCATTGAATGTCATCTCTTTGTTTACCTCATTGTTTTGTGCCTGTTCAGAAGAGGTGTGTCCGTTCCTTACTGATGCATAAATAAGAGTCTAATACACAAATTCGTTTTCCATCCAAAGATACCATTCTGAGAGCGTCAACTCAGCTGCTGTCAATTCCACAGCCACTGTTCCACTTCTAGCCTCCTCCTGATAGCTTCAGAGTATCCTTATATTAAATAACAGAATCAAGCAATCCCAAGAATAGCAACAGGACCACAGCCCTGCTGCCTGTGGAAACCAGTTGCCTGTGAGCTTGTCTGCAGTGAAGGGTGGAGTATGTCAGAAAGAGCCCTCCTCTGTGCCCCAGAGTCAGGAACAGCATTGCTGGGAAGGGTGATGCGCTGTCACCAAGAAAATGCAGCTTTAAAAAGGATTTCTTGAAAGGCTTGAGATGTCTTCTTGAAAATATCTTGAAAATTTCTTGAATATTTTCAAGAAAAAAAATTGCTATTCAAAGGCTTGGTGCTTTGACTTCAGATGTAGGCAGAAAAATATTGATCAGAAAACTTGAGGCTAGAAGACAGGAGCTTTAATTGTCTTTAACATGTATTTCACTGGGATTTAATAGGATGTGTATTTTATGTTAGCTGAATGCTAATTTTTTAGATAAACATTTATTGCTGTTTAATAGCTTTGTAATAGATATGTGAGTATCTAACAGAGATGCATTACATAGCTGTTATTTCTTAATAAATACATTTTAGGTAATCAATGGGTACTTAGTGTGCAATTACTGTCTTATCAAATCAAAATTAAATGTGTGGTTTAGGAAATGGAGAATTGGCTCCTCCGGTCACATATGTCTGCAGGTTTTGCCGCAAACGCTCTAAAGCCAAGTTTACCGATAGTGACTTGCCCAGAAATTATTTTTAAAAAACTACTTCATTTCCCCACTGAAGCTTGCCATGAGTTTCTTGCTCTGTCTTTAGTTACTAGTGAAAGTTTTGTTAGATGTTGTAGGTAGTCAGATGCTAATAAGTGCTATTAGCACTTATTAGTGCTGTCTTGGCAAGATGGGAAATACCAATGTGATGATTAATGAGCACTCTTGGAAAAATGTTACTGCTTTACGGGAATGTTGAAGGCAGGTAATAGCTCCTGACAGCTGGGACAAGGAGCTCATGAGAAGAAAAATGAAATAGTTTTTTTATGGTGGTGGTGTGGATTTGCTTATATGAGTCTTCCTTCCCTCCCCACCCCTTATTTCTTTAAGGCATAGTGTTTTTTCAGGAACAGCTATGTACTGAGGAGAGAGACTAAGCAAGATTTGTTTATGGAAATATTTCAGCACAGGCCATTGCAATAGCATTACTTTAAATCTGTTGCCCTACTACTTGTGTTGTTGAACATAGTGAATAAAGTGAACAAAGTGAATAAAGTAAGTCGCAGAGAAGTTTGGTTCACAATCTCCAGAACTTCCCTGAAAAGACAAACTGAACATCCCATAAAGGTTTCCTAGGGTATGTGAACTTTCCCTGTGTGCCTTTACTGAACTGCAAACTATTTTTGACTATATAGACATTATCCTTTCTATCTTCAAGCTTTAGATAGTATGGAGATCAAGCAGTTGGGTGTGACTCTAACACTGAAAAGCCATTAAATAGGAATGGTTATCTATTCAAATACAAAACACCTGGAAAAGCACCTGACTCTATTTAACAAATGCAGTTCTTGCTTTCACTGAATAGTGCCTGATCAAGGAGCCTCCTGATTAAAGGGGTGGAAAGTTGGATAAAGGCAAGAGATTTGTAAGTTTATTTCATAAATGCAAGTTGGGCTTCTGGATCCTTGTAGGGAGAAGCAACGTAGGGTTAAAAGGTTGCCCCCAGGTAAATTTTTTTTTCTAAAGATTTATCATTTCTTATGTTTAAAATCTTGGTCAAGGATGAGGTGTTTACATTTACCACACGTCTCCTAAAAAGCTCATTTGTAAACCAAAATCTTATGGCTGAGTTATCTTGAACAGTTGTGAGCTGTGGAGGTAGCCTAAAGATGCGAATTCAGGAGAGTTCATGCTCACTATAGTAGGATGCCTCAGAAAAGAGGGGGTTTTAGTGCTCTTATCTCTATCTGGACTGCAGAGACTTAAAATAGCAGATAGATTCAGGTAGCAGTGTGGTGAAAGGTTAGTGGCCTAGTGAAGGAACACTATAAAATCAATAAGCAGTATGCTACCAGGGCTAGAAAGGTTAATTACTCTTCTCTGACTGTATTGTGCTTGTCATCATCTTCTGCATTATTTCCCTATTAGTTCTGGTTTCATAATTAGGTTGTTGCCTATTCTTATATGTTCAGATTAAAGCTCTAACATAATACAGTATCATTCTTGACCTTTTGAATGACCTCTTTTAACAATTTGTCAGTGAATGAATAAACAGTGATGAGTTTACTGGGCTTCTTTTCTCACACTCAACTTCACCTGATGCACTGTGGCATAGTCAAGAAGGCCAATTAATTTTGAAATCATGCTAATTAGTAAAAAGGCCATGCCCTCATGGCCAGTGAGCTGGGTCAGGTATTGTTCTCATCTCGCTCACCACTCCATGTACTGTCCTCTGTCTAGAAATGTGAGATATGTATCATGAATACTGAGCTAACTATGGTAAACTTACACTGAGGTCATTGGGGTGGTAGTTGAGATAAATGTGTTCTGTTGTGTCTCCAGATGACAAAGATATATGAATACAATTGAGAAGAGGTAACTCTTCTGGAGGACTATGACATTGTAAATACATGTACAGCACTGAGTGTTGACTCACATACTGTATATTATGTCACGCAGCTGTTCAGTTAACTAGATGAAGGTCCATACTCCTGCAGGAACTGAACCCCTGTAACATCAGACCCTTGTAATTCAAGAAAAACTGTTAGAAAGATACAACTGGGAATTTTGAAAGAAGTCATTTTGACCCTTGAACAGAAATGAAATTTGAAAAATATACAATTGATGTAATTGAAAATTAGTTGCTAGTTTTCATCTTCCAACTCCATAAAGGAGACAACAGCGAAAATTTGAAAGGCTGAAATTAGGTAGCTGTAACGTTCCATAGCATCATAGAATGGTTTGGGTTGAAAGGGACCTTTAAAGTCCATGTAGTCCAACCCCTCTGCAATAAGCAGGGACATCTTCAACTGCATCAGGTTGCTCAGAGCCCCTTCCAACCTGGCCCGAGGTGTTTCCACAGATGGGGCATCTACCACATCTCTGGGCAACCTGTTTCACTGTTTCACCATCCTTGTTATAAAAGAATTCTTCCTTCCATGTAGTCTAAATCTACTCTCTTTTGGTTTGAAACCATTACTCCTTGCCCAATTACAAGAGGTCCTGCTAAAATGTTTGTCCCTATCTTCCTTATATGCCCCTTTTACATAATGAAAGGCCACAATAAGGTTTCCCCCAGAGCATTCTCATCCCCAGGCTGAACAACCCCAACAAATCTTTCAAACGTATTGAAGGTAGCCAATCTTTTTCAGACATGTTTGCGAGCAGTGAATTAAGTGAACCACATTTCAAAGGAAGGTCCTGCTTGACATTTCTGCAATGCTGTCTTATGTGTCCCAACAGAGAATATGCCCTCTGTGGGTAAACCACCCACAGTATCATCCTTGCCTCTGTGTGGTTTCAGTAAATCAAAGCAGCACTACACTGGTATAAAGGCAAAACCGATGACTCCCAGAGACAGTACTATGACTTTCCTGTCATCTGAGGTGGGATAACCTGAGCTATAAGGTTAAACCTAGCCTAGGCTAAGGTAGTCTGAAATTTTACCCATCTTTTCTCCTTCCGACAAAAGACACACAAAGGTACATGTGTGTGTTGGCAAAATCAGTTGAGTAAGGCTTTGCCCATTTCCTTTCATGGCATAGTGGGATATTTCATAAAAAGGAACATATCTGCAGTTGCACTAAGAAAGCAAGTCCTTCGTTGTCACTGTTAAGAAGGGCTATTCCAGTCTTTCCAGAAAGGCTATTTTACTCTACAGAAGTTGTTATGGATAACGTGAATTGATTCACACACACAAAAAAAAAAAAAAAAAAAAAAAAAAACAACCAAACATTTTTTTCAGTCTGTCTAGAATTATATAGAGAGCTTATGACGAGGGAGGGAGGGAGCTGCCTGTTTAGCCTGGAGAAACAGGGGCTGAGGGGAGACCTTGCCACTCTCTACAATTACCTGACAGGAGGTTGTAGAGAAGTGTGTTTCCTTCCACAGGAACAGGCTCTCCCAAGGAACAGGTGATAGGACAAGAGGAGGTGCCAGGGGAGATTTAGATTGGATATTAGGAAAAATTTTTACACTGAAAGGGTTATTAAGCATTAGGATGGGCTGCCCAGGGAAGTGGCTGAGTCACCATCCCTGAAGGTATTTAAAAGACAGGTTTACGTAGGGCTTAGAGATATGGTTTAGTGAAGGTTTTTGTCAGAGTCAGGTTGATGGTTGGACCTGATGATCTGAAAGATTCCTTCCAACCTTGGCAATTCTATTATTCTGATTTGTCACTGCTCTCTGCTTTATTGAGCGATAAAGCTCACACTTTTCTTAGCAATGTGTAAGATGATTGGTGGTAACTTGTGTATTCTACCACACCGATGGAAGTGACATGTCTGTACATAGATCAATTACACTAGATTGCCTGAAAGTATATCCTGTCTTTATTGAGTGGGGAAACTGGTCTTCAATGCTCTGAAGGAAATGTTGGAGCAGTTGGATTCCTATTCCCCTTTGTGTAAGACTTTGGTTACCTTGTATGTTGAACTAGCTCTGCTAGTTCTGTATCACTGCTTTTTAGAGAGTTGTCTTGTGCATGTGTGATTTAAAATAAATGTGCTAGTTAGAGTAGTGGGCTTGCCACTGTAACAGTTGTTTTAAAGTGTTACCACTTAATGTATTTTTCCTTCTGCTTCATCGTTTCCATTTTATTCACACTTTAACTACAGTTGTGAAGGTCTCCTCAAAATGTTATCCTGATCACATAAAAATATTTTTTTCCTAGTGTCTGTGACTATTTCAGCCTATGAAATTGAGGTGATGGAGAGTCCATTTTTATTAAATATGGAATAAAATAAATTTTGTTCCCTTTCATTACTAAAAGGTGCACTTTCTGTAGCAATTGCAGTTAGAGAGGTTGGACTCACTTTGAAGGGCTCAGACTTGTGGCTCTGTTACCCAGGTGAGTCTGTCGGCCATTCTGATGTACACATGTTGGCAGCTTGTGACTTCTGAACCCTGGAAATGTTCTGTCATAAAAGTAAATACCAGTAAGAGAACTCTGGAGAGAGCATCCCATGTCAGTTCCTACAATTTGGAAAGTTCATTCCAGCATCTTGCTTAAACTCTGTATTGCATGATGCTGTACTTTGTTATTCTTGCCTCAAAATACCCCTGTAGCTTTCTTGCAATACAATATTCAGTATTATTACTTCCTGCCTAAAGCAACTTGTTTGGTCAAACAGTGGCTTCTTCTCAGGTGGCTTATAAGGTTTGTGTATCTCTTTTGACTAGACAGGCCTCTCAAAATGTAAGGCAAGGCTGTAACGTTAGTCAGCCTCAAGAAAGGACGAGTGGAGAGGCTTATCTTTTCTGTAACTGCTCGGATGGCCGCTTGGACTAGGATGGACTCAGTTTCCATTTCCTTCCTGCCAATTTACTTGTCCTGGGCAGGTGACCCCTATTCTTTCCAGCAGTCAGTCAAATCAGAGCAGAGGGACAAAGAAGGCCTTGTTTTCTTTTAGTCTTTGAGTGAAAACCCCTGTGACAGCCTAGCCCCAAGCCTCTGTTGTTTGTCAAGTATTCAGAGTGGCATCAAAGCTCTACAGCAGGCAAATCCAGCTCATGATCCCATTGTAAGCCCAGTTTCCTATTTGTTTGAAGGTACTTCCCACATTTATCTGTGTATTAAATACCAGAAAGGCCCCAAAGTGAAACAGTCAGCTAGAATTGTTCACAAATCTTATCCCTTGTTCTAGATTCCTCCTGAGTTGAAGTTCAAGGACCTAGAAGTTATATTGTTCCTCACAATCACAGCCTCTCATCATTCCAGCTCCAAAATGTGATTTAAGTTTTGTGGTGCATATTATACCTTGATGCAGCAGTCAGGAGATAAAACAGATACTTCCTAGGACATGCTGAAATGTAAATGAACAGGAGTATGGGGGGGTCTAAGTTCTTGCCTCTTTAAATTTTTATTATTTCCCATCCAAGCTTACTGTTTTTGTTTAATCTTGCCATTCCTTTTCTTCTTCATTGTGTGCTCTTGTTCTTAGGGATATGCAAACTTTATTAGTCAGCTTAGCTTTCAAGCTCTGTGCGCTTTTGTGTTTGAGAATTGGGAATCAGGTACTTTTACAGTTAGCCTAAGGGGAGAGCTGGGCAGGAGGAGCCTTTATGAATAATCAGGGTTGACATCTCCAATGTTGTTCCTTCATTATAAATATTGTTAAAGGAGCTGTGACCACCATGGGCTCAAACAGAATAGAGCATGGAGGGGAAGAAAAAGACAGCCTTTGATATCCGCTCTTTACTAGTTATCACTCCACTGATGACACTGGCATTGACAGGTCTCTTAGATTTGGCTGCCTTTTTTTGGAAAGTTTTTCTTCTATTAGCATAATTATTCTGTCTGTTGAAGGCTGAGTTCATGGTACCAATTGTAAAGGCTGATAACACTGGTTAATGTTGGTGCTTGTAAATTTTCTTAAATGTTGTATGCCTAATAAATGGGTAGAGCATTCTGATTGCATCAACTGGTTTTGACTGCCTTTCTTAACTGGAATTACTGAATACTACGACCATTAATGAATTTTACGCTCTCTCTGAGATGTATAATCTAAATGATTGTTTTGCTTCCCTCTTGCAAGTATGCATTTTTTTCACTAATATGGAAGTAAGCAGTGCCATTTAAATAGAATCTTGCTCTAAGCTTTATTCTCTTTAATTTAATTGTGTAGGAAAACAGTTGCCCAAGCCTGGACTCTTTGAGATTTTCCTCTTTTAGGAAACTAAAATGTATTTCTGCTATCACAGTCAAGCTCTCTATTGTATTAAATATACTGAGAGGGAAAATTCTGTTTAGTGGGATGATTATTTCTCCGAAAGGTTAGTACAGCTTCCTGGGACATGTAGCATAAATTTTCTGTACATAAAATACTTTGAAGTTTTAATGGGTATAAAAGTTATAAATACAATCAGATTATATATTCAGAATGATCTTGCTTTTGGAATATAATACAAAATGTTTTCTAGTATAAGCATAGTAATTGTGTTATTAAATTCCTTCATTTTGGCACATATATTTTCCTTTCTTAAATCATGGACAGCTGAAATGCTTGCTGTAGTATTTGAAATGACCTGGGCAGTTGTGCAGAAATGTGTTTCTGCTCTACTCGGATCCTCATCAGGCCTGGGTGTCTTCCTGGAAAAGTGTCTGAAACAGTTATTTCATAGCTGAACTGGGAATTTTCTTTCATGCTCAGCATTGCTACCAGAGCATGAGCAGAGGAGATAGAGAACACTGAGAAGAGACCACATTTTTTAATGGAGCTGGGGAGGAGTTGAGAGGAGATAGGGATGCTGAGATGGCCTTGGACATGTTTTTCAATCAGAATACTCTTCCAGATAGCAATATATGTGTCTTGGGGAGTGGGAGGGGATGAGAACACTGCTTCCTAGCCAAATGTCTCAGCAGCCAACTCATCAATATGATTACAGGGAAAATGGCAATAAACTGAAGTTTATAACTTGCAACATGTAGTTTATAGGCTTGTGTGGAGCCCATAGATTTACCTTTAAACAGGCTCAAAAGGTAGCCAAGAGAATCAAGTCTGCTGTGAGAAAGATTAAATCCTTTTAAAGTGTTTGTTCTTACTCAGAAACATGTTTTGGGATTTACATATTAGAAAGGAATGTGTGTGTCCTTTACATATACACAAGTGAATTTGATTTGCATCCTGATTCAGCATTTTCTACACATGGGGAAAATCCTTAGGCCTCTTCACAGTGATGATGGGGCACTGTGCACTGCTTGCTTAGGATGAAGTTTGTTGGCAACTTTCTGCAGAATTTTTTTTCTTCCTTTAACATTTTTAGAGCATTTTTTTTCAATTGGCAACTAAAACTGAGCAGATAATACTGAGTTTAAAATATATGTTAGAAAATGTATGTTAGATAATACAGTGAAAGCATGTGTAACTGTGACAATGTGTGTGAAGGGAATAGGATATCCAAGTAGCCTGGAAAAGAGCAATTGCTGAAGAATACTTAGGGTAGCTGGGCAGTGATCTGCTATCAGTTATTATAACAGATAATTGCTCTTTCTGTGGCAAAAGGAACAGATAAGGTGGCTCTGCAAATCTTTCCCATCTGAAAGTAATACAAAATGGCATAGAACCTTCACTGGAAATCAGCAACAGTCCAATGTGCTTACATTTCTGTAGTGTTTAACCATACTCTTGGAAATGATTAAGGATAGCTCACTACTTATTCATAAACACACACAAATGTTCTGGAGTAAGTGGGTACAGGTCCGTTAAAGTATTGCATCCCATACCTTCATATCAAATAAGATTTTGGACCCAAAGCACTGGAATAACTAGCACAAGACTGTAGGTTATTAAACAAGTCTGACCATGGGGAGTGCAAAATTAATTATGTTGGGTTTTTTTTTTTTTTTTTTTTCCATAAGACTCCTGGCACATATTGAAAAGTATTTTCCCATTACGGAAAATGGAAGATGAGGAAGATGAGTTTGGGCTACTGTTTTGCATATCATTGAGATGTTGTTAAGTGTGGTGAGATCCCATGAACTCTATTCAAACTATATATGCAATGAGTGTTTGAAAGTTACACTGGATGAATTTTCTCTTTTATTCTCATCTTGCAATGCAATATTGAGCCAAACTCATATGACAGAATTCTATGCTGGCTTTGTATTAATGAGAACGTAAAAACAAGAAAAACCACAATAGGGAGTAAATCTGTATGTCAGGCAAATTTACTAAATAAATATGGAGAATCTGTTAGCTGTGTGAACCTGTAAAATATACAGGCAAATTTCTCCCAGAATGGCATGCATGCAATTTCAACAGTGGCAAAAGGACTGACCTTGTTGGTTTTTGAAATACTGTTCAAAATCCAAATGTTACACTTTCAAGTTTTCATTTCCATTTTTCTTTAGCCTTTGCCCTGCCACAAGCAATCTGAAGTTCCATAACTCTGCAGCTCCTTTACTTATGTTTATTGATGTTGGCTTCTGTCCTGCAGATTCATGCAAGAAAGTGTTTTATTTTACTCATTTGAAGGCATCTAGTACCTTCTTAGTGCAGTATACATAGTAGAAAGTATTATACAAGTTTTCATTCTCTTTATTAACTTTTTATGGAAAAGTGCTTTTGAATTGATCAGGAGCTATGTTTATATGATACTCTGTGGGAAGAACTCATATGCAGTTAATAAAAATTATTCAGTTAGGTAAATACAATTATTTTACCAGATTATGGACAATTTAAATACATACTCTTTGTTCCTTTTAAATTAGTAAAAATCAAAATTGTGGTGTTGTGTGCAGAAGAGTAATGAGAGTCTTACAGAAAAGCAGGTATTTGCTTCTAGTAAATCACTGAAGGTGGCAGGACCCAGTTTAGATGCATTTAAAGCTTGTTACATAGTGTTCACTTTCTCTAATTCCTGAGGTTTTGCTTGAAAAACAACATGAATATGGATGAGAAGCTGGAAGTGGAATTTTATTTGATTGTGGGGTTATTTTTAGTCTTTATCAAGCTGTTCACTTATCTGTTTCATGACTCTGAATGTAACCATTGTCTTTTTTTTCTTGGCAGGGTTGGAGTATAGACATAAAGCCCACTGTTGACCTGGCAATTCTTCTTGTATAAGAAAACAGAGGTGGAATTCTGAAGAGACTTTAGTATCTCTGACGTAATTATTTATATCCTGTATGTCCTCAGTTTTGAAGTTACAGGCAACCTTCCCCCTTAATTTTACAGTTGTTTTTTATTTATAAGACCAAGTTGTTGGATACTTTCATAATTTCACAGAATCTTAGTGGTTGGAAGGGACCTTTGAGATCATCAAGTCCAACCACATTAAAAAAACAAACAAACAAAACCTAAAAAATCAAAACAAACAAACAAAACAACAAACCCATAAACCCCAGAAAAACCACACACAAAAAAAGCACCCACCAACTAAACCCCACACCCACAACCCCACACCAACACTCCACCACAAACCAATAATCTTGGGCACTAGAGCATGCCCTGAAGAGCCATGTCTACACATTTCTTAAATACCTCCAGGGACGGTGACTTCACCACTTCCCTGGGCAGGCTGTTCCAGTGCCTGACCACTCTGTCAGTAAAGTAATTCTTCCTAATATCTAATCTAAATCTCCCTTCTCGCAGCTTCATACCATTTCCTCTGGTCCTGTCGTTATT
>BJBW01001632.1:0-80220 GCA_004320125.1 Scolopax mira | reverse complement strand
GTAGAGTAGGGTTGATGGTTGGACTCAATGATCCCAAGGTTGTTTTCCAACCTGAATGAATGATTCTATGATTCTATGAATTCTCCCCTTTGAGCTGGGGATGGGATGAGTGGGATGTCAGGGGGAGTATTCATGAGAGGGTCTTGCTCTGCATTTGTGCAGTTCTGGTAGTCTTCATTGGGTGTCTGCTGCTGATCATCATTGGATACACAGCACCAGGCTCGTGCACCTTCTGGTGTGCCCAGCAGAGCCCCTTCCGTTTGTGTTCCCCATCTCCTCCTCCACATGGGTACCTTGGAGCCCTTGAAGGATGAGGTATCAAATCCCCAAATACCATGCTTCTTCCCCATGAAAAGTGTATCTGTTCCTGTCTCCCCCAGAAAGGTTGTTTTGTCTCCTATGAGAATCTCCTGGCTGTAGAAGAACACCTTGGCAGGTAGCAGATGTTTTCTCTGGCCTCCCTAAAATAGGGAGTATTTTGGAGGCAGTGGGGTGGAGCAGGGTGTGAGGGAAGGGAGGAACACACACCATCCCTGGAGGTATTCAAGAGACGAGTTGACATGGTGCTCGGGGATATGGAATAGTGTTGGGTTGGTGTTGTTTTGGGTGTGGTTTGGGGTTTCTGTGGGTTTGGTTTGGTTTGTTCTTGTTCGTTTGAGGGTTGTGTTTTTTGGTTTGTGGTTTTGGGTTTTTTTTCATTGGTTGGACTAGATGATCTTAAAAGGTCCCATCCAACCTAGGTGATTCTGTGATTCTGCTTATGCCTCTGCAAAGGATCATCAAATTCCCCTCTGCAGCCTGCACAAATCATGTTGGCAAGTGCCTACTCTTCTTCTTCCTTCCTTTGACTTCACCTTTGTTCAGGCAACACTTCAACACTTTTTATCACACTTTACTCAATCTCTCTTCTGGAAGTAGAAAGAACTCTGGGGGAAAAAGCCCACAGAAGTAACCCTGAAGAGATAAATGCTTCCATAAAAATTGTCTAGCAGAAGCAGACAGGAGTGATGTTTAGCCTGATTAGAACGTGCTGCAGAGAGGAAACAGGAATCAGCCCTTTGTGCACAGCCAATTGTACATCTCCTCATTATTTCCCCTGCCTTTGCCCGTGTCTCATCAGGATGGCATGCTGGAGTGACTTGACCTTTTGGTCACTGAATTTTCTCCACATCCAGCTCTGACAAGCGTTGCTGCTCCCTCCCTTTGCTCTCTGCTCGGCACGGGGCGGGATGGGGCTCTAGGGATCCTGGGGCTCCTCCCACCCATCGTTCCTGCCCTGGTGCCGGTGCCCAGCGCGGGCAGGGTCAGCCCCCGGAGGTTCCTGCAAGTTGGATCCGTGGACATTTCCCTGCTCAAACCAGGTCTGAGCCGGTGGCAGAGCGAAGCTGCTCCCTTGGTTTGGCTGCTGTGTTAGATCTCACAAAGACGCCCAGAGCAGCAGGAAACCCCCAGGGAGTCTGTTCCCTGGTGTCCCAGGGGTTTGAAAAGGGAACAGCAGCAGGACCAAGGAGTTGTAGCTGGGACTGTGGCTCTCAGCAGTGTGGTACAGAACAGTGTGGCGGGGACGCCTGTCTGCTGTGACAGAGGGCAGGTGCCTTCTCCTGAGGCTCTTCCAGAGGTGTTTCTGTGCTGGGGTGGGGGCGCAGAGCATCCACCTGCTGCTGGCCAATTCCTGCCCCGTCCTTCAAACAAACTTCCCTCAAAGCTGTTCACACTTTGCATTATGTTATTGACATTTTCTCCTTCTGTTGAAGAAGAGCTCACCCAAGTACTAGCCCTGTCTCCTGGGACATGGGACGGCTAAAGGAGGTCCTTTGTGAGTGCTACTGAATAATCTACATGCTCTGGTAATTAAAATGGGCAGCTTCAGTTCATGAATGAAATGTTCCCCCATGGCCCCTGTTGGAGCAGTTAGAGGTACTTGAGGTACCAGTACCTGAGTACTGAGGTACTGAGCCTCTGGGCTCCACATGAACTCTGATGAATTGCCTTTTATCATAGCAGAGAGGACATTTAGGGACTTTAGGGATGCAAAGGGTGTCCAGAAGTTCCACTAGTTTGTATTGTTGTACCCAAGCTACTGTTGGGTTATAATTGGAGATTCATGGGGTTTTCTTATCAAAATGAGCCCGATGGCTGGCAGCACAAGATGGAACAGAGAGTTTAAATGGTGGAACTGGCCCCATGGAGCCTCCTGTGAGTGACCCACAAACACTCGCTGCCAGGAGTGTTTGTTGGTCCAGGCCATGGGCACAGGAGCCATTGGGGGGGTTGGTTGTGGGGCAACTGCTGGAAATATGTACCAGTATATTGTGGTTTTCTAGCTGAGACACCAAGATTGTGAGCTTGAGGACTTTTGCCTTATGATAAGGCCTGATCCCCTTTACATCATTTTGATGGCTTTCCTTCTAAATAAATATAGTAAGTTTTACTTTTATTTCATGAAATAAATGCAATTCTATTGCTAGGAAATGATTTGATATATAAAAATGGCTAGAAGGAAAAGAATGGTTCCTAAATTTTAAGTTTAACATTCCGGTTCCTTCTCTCTCGTCCTATTTCTCTTCTCCACAAAAGTCATTATAGTTGCTTTTCACACTCTGGAGGGTTTTACACTATTTGTAATACTACCTCAAGCAGAACTAGACAGCATGGAAAACACCTCTCTTGTGTTCCTCTGACTTGCTGGTCTGTTGCTGTGGTAGTGCTTGATGTTCCGAGTCAGAATCACCTAGGTTGGAAAGGACCTTTTAAGATCATCTGGTCCAACCAATAACAAGTCCTACCTGGTCGCCAGAGCTGTGCTGACTATAAACACTGACCCAGCGTGTTCCTTGGCCAAGGGGATTTCCCATCTCAAAAGCAAACACGCTGTGTGGGGAGAGAGGATGCTTCTTATCCCGTCCTTTAGCGAGGCAGCCTCACATGCTGGGTGACGGGGGTTACCTTCATGTCCGTGACCCTTTGACAGGAGCAGGAGCCGAGCGATGAGCCCGTGTTTCGGTCAGTTATTCCTGTCACCCCCAGAATCAGTTAGCTGGTAGGGTGCTGCTCAAAGCTGGGACCTGCTTCACCCCTTGACTCGATAATCTGTGCATAGAGACTGTAACTAAAGCTGGTTCTAGGATGCAGGGTGGTAACTGCCCGTGCTCAGCCCCGGGCTGGTTGGTGGAGCTGCTCCTCATGGCTATCGCTTGCCTCCCCAGACCCCCCCCCCCACACACTTACCCCTCCACTGCCCGGTGCAGAGTTATTCCACCTGACAGCAGCGGCATCCAGGTAAATAAACATCACAGCCTGGCTGAGAAATTAAGTTGGATCCCAGTCAGATCTAATCAGGGTTACCTCACTTAAAAATGTAAATGTCAGCGTGTGCAAGGCTTAGATACCATCCCTCCTCCTGGTGAACGGTGATGGAGGGTGTGATCCTGCTTCACGGGGCTGGCAGGGTCTTTGCTGCCGTCTCCTGCTGGTGTCGAGTCAGGTCCTGCAGGGTCACATCTGTTGCTGAGAAACTGGAAACTCTACTAAATAATACCTGTTAAAACAGCAAAAATAGAAGCAATGACATTTTCAGGAAAAAAAGCAGGAACAGGTTAGAATGCTGAGTGGAATTGGAAATGGGTCAGGATGGGGATTTTGGATGCCTTGGGCAGTTGGAATGCATTAGGGTGATGTCTGCGGGTGGGTGAGGGTGGCAGGAAGAGCTGAAGTTGCTCCACTTGTGTTTGTGCCTCGAATGTGTCTGGTTGGATTTCTCTCTGACCACACAGCAGCAGCTGCTGTAAGGCACCCATGTGAGGGGAGAAGTGGTGAAGGTGCCCAGACCCCGTGCCGCAGCGGACTGGAGGGACAGCCTTGAGGCAGCGAGGCAGCACAGCCCTGGGAGCTTCTGTTCTCCCTGCTGCTTCTCAGTCGTCATAATTAAGAGCAGGGATGAAATAAGTTGAAAAATTATGTTCGTTTTGAGGAGTTGTGAGGGAAGATTTTCTGCTGGGACAGAGGTGTTTAGGTAGTTGTGAAACTTTGAACATCTTCTGTTGAAAGCATTGTTATTCTGGAGTTAAGTGCTTTGGTGCCTTGTCAGGGTAACCAAAAAAAAGTTAAACCACACTAAATAATGCAAACTGGGGATGAAATCTTGTAACTGTAAGTGATCCTTCACTTTCTGACCTCAGTGAAAGAAAAAATAAAACCCACAGTTTCCAGTAGGGACCACAAACCTGCCTGTTGTCATCCGGATTTTCCTTGAAAGAGTTCTCAGTTACACCCCAGAGTAACAGCATCGGGATTCTCCCCGATTGCCGGTTGACAAACAGCCGTAGCCTCTTACCACTCCCGCTCTCCAGTCCCTGAGCAGCACCAACACCCCGTGGGTCGGGGCCAGGGCTCTTCTCGGGGCGCCCACAGCCCTGGGGACACAGCCTGGAAGGGCCCGCCCTGGGTGGCTGTAAGAACAGTGACATTAAACGTTTTTAGCTATTTGATGTCTCCCCATAATCTCGCCGTGAGTGTGTCCTGGGAAGTGGATGAAACTGGTACTGATTTTTAACTTGTTGGCGGTAGACTCCAAAATTTGCCAAGTTTCATGTTTGTCACAACCGATAAGGTGTGGAAGTGAAGGCACCGTCCTGAACTTGCTTCAGTGGGTTCCTTTCAACTGCTTGGGTGTGCTCTTGGCGTGTCTTGGGCTCAAGGTGACATCTCAATGCTTCCAGGATGACTCCCTCGTGCAACACGTGTTGGTGACTCCTGATAGACGTTTATTTGCTTCTCTTCGTTCTGCTTTTCCTTTTCCCCTGAGAGTTCAGGTTTACATGGGTTACAGGTACATGGGCTCAGGGGAAACAGCCTGGCTCATCCTTCCCTACTCCCCGCTGAAACGTGGTACTGGTGAGGAGCCTCCTGGTGAGCAGTGGAGCTGAAGCATTCTGCAGTTGGCCCCCAGGTTTTATTTGTATCCAGTTGCTCACGAAAGCACAATCTTTCCAGCTTCCTCCTTGGTAAATAATGAACTATATATGGAACACATTATTTCTGTCTGTCAGGAGGCACTGCCTAATTGCAATGGGAAATGTAACGTTATCCTTTAACTTAACATTTATGAAGCAATTTGCTATAGAAGTGGGGACTGTGTGATGGCTTTTCAGACAGTAAGCTGCGTTACTTGAAAATGCACACAATTTAAGAACTGACAAATCCAATTCTGAGGCAGAGGAGGAGCGTTGTGATATTTTGGCACTGTTTAAATATTCTCTCATTTGCCTGCCCTGTCTGGAAATATGCTAATGGTTATTGCTGTAGCCTTTGAACTCACGGGGCAGGTGAAGCCCAGGATGCTGCAGCCGCCTTGCCAGTGAGCTTGATTACAGCTGATAGATGCAAATTGCTTTGGCTTTGATATTTGCATTTGGTCTGAAATGTGTTGGGAGTGTGCAGAATAGAATAAACTTCTGATAAAGGCAGAAGGAGCAAAGGGTGACCGTGGGTTCTTCAGCATGGACCTGAGCGAGCACAGACTGCACTATGTCGTTCAGACAGGAGATGGAGAGAGGGTAGGCTCATCTAAGGCTTACAGTGCCATTTCTCCAGAAGAAAATTTCAGGTGAATTCTAGCAAACTGGGCAAACCAGGTGCCCTATTCCCATTGTGCTAAACAGGAAAGAGGAGGCAGCCAGCCTATAAGTCTGAAGGGCACCTAAGGAGTCAGGGGAAGCTAGGAAAATCATCTAAAACTTCTGCCTTTTCGCTTTTCTCTACATCCATTTTCCATCCTCTAGATGTTTCCAGCAGCTGGAGAGCATGAGCCACTCAATGGAGATGCTCCACCAGGCATTAAAGGGAGCTGGGCATCGCTGTGAAGCTGTGAACAACCGAACACAGGAATATGCTCCCTTTCCCCTCACCCATCTGCTTTACTTGGTACCATCACCCGTCAGGGGGCTCAGCTCTTCACTGCCTTCCCTGCCTCATCTCAGACATCAAATGGCTTTTAGACACACGCTCTTCATAGCCGGTAGCCAGAGGTGTTATTTCTACCAGGATGGATTTTCTGTTTTTCCCCTGTGCCTCCACGTGTGGCTCTGAGGCAGGGTAAGCGATACACCGTGCCACCCTCGCGGGATGAGTCACTGCCTTTTGCTGGGGGAGCCTCTTTGATTTATCCCCCCTTCAGAGTGGAAGTGCAGGTGCTGCTTTAGTGCCCTGCTGGTGAATACGGCAGCTGGGGAACTTCTGCAGGTTCCACGCACCCTTCTATGGGTCTCTGCGCATTGTTGGTGGCCTTGGGTTTGTCCCAGTTTGGCTTTTTGGCGAGTGCTGGGATTGCAGAGACAAGGGAGCTGCCTCACAGCATCCTGCGAGCAGCCAGCTTGGCCCGTCTCTGCTGGGCGAGCGAGGGGAAAGGGAGCTGGTTTGCATTATTAATTATTTAGCCTTGCTGCTCTGTGCGTGGGTTACTGACACTTTGCACTGTCAATACCCGCCTGTAACACCGCGGTGCGGATGACAAGGTAATTTTCTGCAGCTACAAGTCCTGTTAGCCAGAGGATCAAAGTCTCTTGAGGAGAAGAGGGTGCACTTTAAAGCTGTCAGATGCAATCAGAATAACCTTGCTTGTCATACAGATTTTCTTCCCTTTATTCAAAGGCTGAAGACAAAACCTTGAAAGAAACAAATATGAAAGCCATACTCTTGACTGCAGGCTTGGGCTGGGGTGTTACGGGTTTGGGGTGGGTTTTTATTCTTCTTTTGTAATGAAACACTGAAGAGGAATGCATGAAAGAATCTGCCTGTTTAACCTGAAGCCAACTGCATAAAAGTTGGCCCAGGTTCCCTATAGGATTGGAAAGGAAGAAAGGGGGGCTGTAGTTGAGAACTTACTGCAAAAAGGTGACTATCTGCCAGTAGAACACCTTCTCTGCTCCAGGTGTCTCTGCTCGATGCACAGGATAAGTCAGTCCTGGTCTTCATTCTTCCAACCTGGCTCAGCTGCTGTGTTTGTCACTGCTGGCTGTCACACCGTGGCCACAGCTGGGTTATTTGGAAGATGGAGGTACCAGGAGCTGCTGGGGTGAAGCTCCTCTGCATAGGTCAGCAGATGGGAATCAGTGCCTCTGCGTTTCCTTGCGTGGCTGGACAAAGAGATTCGTGTGTTATTTCAAGAGGAAGAAAACTGTGGGGTGAAGACCAAGTGCTGTGTTCACGCTTCCCATCGTTTAAGCCTTGACCCAGGGTCCTGAGGTTGAAAAGGGCCTGATGGTGTAACTGTTTGTATGTTAATTATAGTATCTCGCACTGTTGCAAGGGACACAGAATTCACTGAAGCGCAGTTAGAAGAAGAGCAGTGGCAGGCACAGAGGTGGTGCAGTGGCTGGCGCGTCAGTGTGGGTCACTCAGACTAGAAACACAGCCAGCAGCGGCTGCAGGAGCCTGGAGGAGCAGGTGTCTGTTTCCTGCGGTATAAATGGGAAGCAAATTTCCTGGCCTTTTCCTCGGGATGGTGTATGAATCATAGGCATAGAACATACATGTATTTCTGGGGCTGTCCGATATATTTTTAAATTAACCATATATATATATACACAGTGACATTTGCAAAAGCTTTTTGTGAATTAAAAATACAACTCTCATTGACTTGCTAAGTCACACTGGCATTTTGCAGATACCTCCCAAAATAATTTCAGAGCATCTCTTGCAAGGAATATAGGCTATTGTGCATCCTGGGAGTGGGTTGTGGCTTATTCCTGTTACACAACGACACCGAATCCCAAATCCCTCCTGGTGAGGTGCTGCCCTGTGATTCAGCGGGGCCTTTTAGGGATGCTGGTTTTGTGGTGGGCTTGGGTGGTCCAGGTCTCAGCATGTAATATAAAGAGACGGAGAGACCTGGAGAAACTTCTTACCCTCTTCCTTGCCTGGCTGTTATGTATCAGCTTTGAACATGTAAGAACCAAGAAACAGGCACAGGAGTGGGGGAATACAGTTTTCTGAGCCACGTGAATTGATGGGAAGCAATGGGAATGTCACTGGTACGGATTCTGGATCCTCTGGGGAGTTGCTGACGCTGAGTCATCTCTGCTCTGTCAGGGAGATAACAAATATATATCAGCTCCTGATTTACAGGGCAGAATGATGACAGACACAGGAAAGGGAAGTTAAGCACACGATTTTGCTCATTTTGAAGAGGAACCGCTGACAGTTTGATTTATGGGCTGTGCTCCTTGAAGTCTGAGGATTAGGAGCGTGCTTGAAAGGTGGAAGGAGCCGAGCAGAGGGCAGACCTGACCATCAGGTGAATTAATGTAGGACAGTCCGTCATGTCACTAATGATGGCGATGACACTTCATTATGCTGCTGGTGTATCCCTGGTGATGCCGAGGGAGGGAGATGGTCTTGTGTCGTGCCAGTGTAACCTGCTCTGCTGTGGCATCTCGCTTCACTCCAGAATAGAAGATTTTCACCTCCACTATTGATCCTTTCTTCACTGTTTTGGGGGAGGTTTGTTACTGTGATGGATTACACGAATGCAGGCATCAAAGGGCAATAAAAGTAAAGGGCAGGGTTTGACACAAGGTACCCTCCGTGAACTAGGGCCAGTGAGAGGAGAGTGGGAATCCCTGTCAGCTGGCCAACAGCACGGACACGGAGCCAAGGGTGATGTACGGCCCCGTGTCACTATGTGCCGTGTCCCAGCACTGAGCAGTGTTTCCCTGCAGCTCCCCTCGCCGGGCACAGCGCCTGCTCCGGCCTCTGGGTCACAAACACCTGGTTCTGGGTGGGAAATGTGGTATCTGACTTGGTGTGAAATAACAGCGATGACAAAGGTCTCTCAGTGAAGCTGCTGGGAACCTGCAGGCATCAGAAACCTCCTTTCCATGCGTATCGCAACAGCATCCTGTTGTCACTGCCTTGTGGGTGACTCAAGCATGGTGGGCGAAACGGAGAGGAGGAGGTGACAGTGATGAGAGCCCTGGCTCTCTGTCCTGTTTGCTGCTCTCTTGGTGCCTTGTCCCATTGAAATAGTACTTAAGTTACAGGTTTACTTGTGCCTCCTGCTGGCTTTGCTCTCTGTGTCTGTCCCTCTTCAGGAGTTTAGTTCTGAAATGGAACAAAACCAGATATTCTTTTTTGCTTTTCAAATAGGACTCCTGGTTAATGGTGCTTTGTGTTAATTAATGATAAATTAGTAGCATTTACCTCTGTAGAGTGAGCTCAGCTCCCTGAGGACGCTGTTTAGGGGGTGGGCACACAGCAAGAGGGATGAGTTCCAGCCCAACTCCCTCATCCTCGTGTCCCTCAAGCTCTCACTGTTGGTGGGGCACGTCCCATTGATTACAGGGTATTTACCTCAGTAAGAGCTGCTTATGGAGGCACAAGTCTCAAGCCGCTGTTGTCAGCGGTCTCCTTCAGCCCTCAGGGATGCTGACGGTGCCATTGCCTTCACTTGGCCATGCTGGGGGGTTTTGGCTTTTTTTTTGCCCAGCACTTTTTCTTGGTTGTGAGTCTTTTCCATTACCTGCGAATTGCTTTCACCCACGTACCTGCTGCCTTCGCAGAACTTGCACTGAGAGCTCCATCAATGGTCTGTGCTCATTTGGGATCCAGGGATGTGCTTGCATTCTTTTGGTGTGAATTCTTAGCATTTAGCTAAAATCTAAGGAAACAGAGTCTTATGCCTTGCTGCTACGCGTTTCTTCTTTCTCCAGTTACTTGCTCTGACTAGTTTTCATATTTTCAGTCTCCTCCCCACACCTGACAGCTCAGATTTTGTCTTGCAGTCACACTAGAAATAAGTCCGCGTGGGTCAACAGATTTACTCCAGATTTACACGGGAGATCTCCCAAAGCTGAGCTGGGATCTTGGACTCTTTACTGTCCCGTTTTGCTGTCTGTCTCCTGCAGTGATGTGTGGAGGGCTGCGTAAAGACTGAAGATTAAAAAAAGAAGTTACCCTCTCTGTGTAGAATCAGTGTGTAGCAGCAGGGCTGTGGCTGTGCGAAGGGGCGGCGGGAGCTCTGTGTCACCGCCGTGACCCATCTGCCAACCCGGGGAGGGGAGTAGGGGCTGCCCTCCCGGCCCCGGGAACGCACCGCATTAATAGAACATAAGTGCTCCTGCGATGGCACTGGATCCGTGGCAGCTGTTTGTTCAATGTTTCATGCTTTTAGCCACATCTGCTACAAATGAGTGTTAATATTGCAGCGGCATCCACTAAGGATGGGCTCTGTCAGCTTTGCTAAGCATCAGGCTGACCCCGGTGACAAGGGAAGAGCAGTTCATCCCGCAGTGCTGTCTCTCCTGCTGCCCCCCCATGCGTCTCGCCTGGCTCCGCTCCATCAGGACGCCTTCCTGGCGGCCCCCCCACCGAAGGGGGGACGGAGAAAAGGGAAAACTAAGACAGTGATTCTCAAGGAGAAAAATTGCATTTATTTCTAGCACCCTGTCCAGCAATGTCAGATAACAGTTTATTCATCCCCTGGCCCCTGTATGACATTGAAGCATATCAACAGTGACAAAAGTATATTGAATAATTATCTTGAAATTAATACATTATCCCAAACTTAAATAAATGTCATCTGATCAATATATCTTGGAATGGAAAGGGAAGAGAATGTGAAGGGCATCGCTTCATTATTCATTAATTTTAGAGTAATGTAGGCAGATGAAATGGTTATTTCAGAGCACTGCTATTATACTCACTGGCATTTTAAATAACTCCCAAGATTTAACAGTATATATTCCCTTGTCGAAGCAGCTTATACTTGTTAACACTGTGGGTTCCAGATTTCTCTGCTTGACAATGCTGCGAAAGACCAGAAATAATATTATGATCCCATTCTGCTTTTTTTTTTTCCTCCCCCTTTACCCTTTCCATTGCTTCCATAGCTGACGAGCAGCAGCAGCGCCCTGGCCGGTGCCTCGCGCTGGTGCCGGTCCAGCTGGAACAGCTGGCCATGAATGCTGAATTCCTGGGAATGGGAGGTGACCCCATTTTATCCATATGCACGGAGCTGGCGAAAAACCAAGCTGTTGGCTGCAATTTTCTCTGTGAGGAGAAAATGGGAACTGTCTTATGCCTCCTGGAATCGGTGTCTGGGCCTTTGTGTCCGGCTGTCCCAGGGAGCGGACGAGGGGATGTCCCGGGCGAGTGGGTGGGACGTGATGGCTGCTCCCCCTTGGACACAGCGGGCAAACCAGCTCCTGCCTCTGCCCCTTCCATCGGGCACTGCAAAGCTAAAGGGATTAGCAGAAGAGAGTCCAAAGTACACATCTGTAGGATTGTGTTTAGCTGGCAATTAAAAGTGGAGACCAAGGAGCCCCGTTAGCAGCTGGTGTAGAGCAGCTCGCCAGAACCCGGGTTATTAACCGAGGAAAGCCCCAGCTGAGAATCTGGCCTGATAAAGCTTGTTGCCCGTGCGGGCACATGCCGAGCGTGGCCAGGGCGTGATTCGAGGAGAAAATGGTGGATGATCAAGCTCTGCAGGATTTCCGTGGCAGAGCCTTAGTTACGTCAGAGGAGGGGACACAGCCGTCCCCGGGTCTGCACTCGACCGGGGTGACTGCGTGTCGGGGCGCTGACAGCCCCCAGGAGAGACAAAAGCCAAGATTTTCCTGACCACAAAGGCCAGAATTTAACCAAAACCATCTTCTGTCCTTGAGACAAAAGTGTGAGCACAAGCCACGCTGGTGCTGAGAAGAGCTGGAAAGAGCAGTCCATCTATTACTTAGTGCCTTATAATTAGTAGTGAATTAATAAAGTGAGAGTTGCTCCAGCTTTTGGAACAGCCTAGAAAATGCTGGTATGGGGAGATTTTCCTTCTCAGCCAAATAATACCAACCATAATAAAGAAAGGAGAGACAGCAATGATAACTGAATACCTTTTAACAATTTATCTGTATTTCACAATTTATATAACTCGTGGTCCTCTGCGTATTGGAAGGGGTTTACCTGCAAAGTTAAATAGGTAGAAAATACCAGAAAGGGGGGTGCCCAAGCTGCTGGCACCTGATCTCGCCCGTCCTGCTCATGGGTGCTGTTTGAGAGGCTTCTGTGTGGTGGGGCAGGAACATATGGAAAATATAAGGATGGAATTGTGTCCAGTAGCGTATTGGCAGAAAACAGATACATTGAGACTTGTGTAGTGTGTTTACCTTGCTTATATCTGCAGCAGTGTCAGCGTGAGCAGCAAATGGCAAAAGGTGCTTGTGTCAGCAGAGTGACACCCTTTGGAGGATGGTCTGGGTGTAGAGACCCAGAGCAGTTATAGCTCCCATCGGACCAAAAGGTTGAATACATTTACAGAGACTTGCCTGAACCCCTAACTATTTAAGGAATAATCACCACCACCACAAACATGCTGTAGGCAAGTAATCAGGAGGGTGATAGGACAAGTGCAATCTGCAGCCACTCTACAGGCTTTTTATGTGGTGGCATCATCTGGAGCAGTTTTGGTTCAAGAGAAAATTGGTTTAGCATGTAAGGAAGTGCAGTAGGAGTGTAGCTGCCTTTGCTGACCAGACAGTCTGTAAGATGCTCTGTACCTTCCTGTCCAAGAGAAAGCATCTCACTTGATATGGCTCAGCAGAGGTAAATTAGAAAGGAAAGATTTCATGTAAGAAGTTAATGTTTCTTTTGCAGACACACCAACTGAATTCCTTCCCTTTGCCCTAAGTATATTTTACGGGCTGTTGTTTATTATTTCTAGCAGGGTCATGTTTGAAATAGCGTCTTGATGAAAATACAAACATAAACACAGGTTTTCTTTAAGAAAATGTTTGGGTTTAGTTTTTCTTGTATTGGTAAATGAAGCTATAGCAGTAACAATTTCACTGCTGACTTCAGTCAAAACAGTACAGACAGTATTTTACTTGGCAGCAGCCTCAGAAAAGACTGTCACAGCTTGCCCGAGTTAAAGCTCTGGGGACTTACAGACGTGACTCCTTGATGCTGTGGTGCCACCTCACTCCCTCCCCTCCTGAGCTCACCTCCACCATTCAGCTCTCTGTGACCAGTATGGTGTCCCTGGGCTGGTCCTCATCCTGTGTCCCTTCAGCCCCTCTGCCCTTCTTCTCAGGGTTTGCCCAGTTGCCTTCTGAATCTGTTTCCTTTTTGCCATCCCCAACTTGCTCTGTCTTTTAAACCTTCCACCTGATCTTGTCAGTGAGTATTGTGATGTTCCCATAATACAAGAAACACCAAGTAAGCTCTCCTTAGGCTTCTCCTCCAAGCCCTGAGTGGCTTTGTAGCCCTCTCCTGTCCTCCCAGGTTCAGGAGGTTCAGCAGGCTGAAGGCAGCAAAACAAAAACAGTCTTGAGGAAGTGCTCTATGCCTGCAGTAGCATATTAAAAGCATCCTTGTAGGATGCAAGCCCTACCCAGCTGCAGTTTGCTGTTGGTTTTGTACTGGCTTAGGCTCTTCTGAAGCCCCAGGCAGAAGCGTCCTTTGAGCTCATAGAACTTGGGTGAGGAAACTGTGACCTAATCGGTTTGGTACTTGGAGAGGAGCTGCCTGGGGTCACTGCAGGTTGGTTGTGGTGCGTTGGGTTCCCCATGGTGTCAGTAACCTGGATGAATTTCTGTGTTGAGATGGTACGGGACAAAATCTTGGTGTGTGTGACTTTGCTCCTGTCCTGCCCCAGTGAGTGCAGCTCTGGTCTGCAAAAAGGGAGTGGGTTTTAAGGGGAGACCTGAGTTTTGTCACTTTGAAAGGACTGACGGCAAGGTCCTGCAGCCCCAGGCACATGGACTTCTACTCCATGACCTGCCAGGCAAGGCTGAGGCTCTTCTCTACTTGTGCAACCTGTAAATTCTGGAGTAAGGTAGATAAAGCTTCCAATTTTTGTGCTGCTACCTACCTTCAGTTTAACAAACTGTGGCTGCTTTCCAAACCAGAAATGCTGTCACCACCAACCTGTTACTGAGCGACACAAATTCCAAAGGCAATCTCCAAAGATGTTTGAAGGTTAAAGCATTGAGAGGCCAGCACAGGGTGAGTCCCGGTGGTTATACGTGAGTACAGGAAATCTCTCTCTTAATAACACTGAAGTCTGAAGTGTAGCCCATAGTGCTTTTACCATCTTTTTCAGTATTTCAACATCAGTGATGCTGGGTTGCTGTTCCAGAGTGTTTTGTGGAACAGAGAGTGCCTGGTGTGGTGCAGACGATGCCAGTGGGGCTGGAGCGGGGATGCTGTGGTGCCGTGGCTCTGTGCAAGCAGCTTCTGTGCTGGAGACGTCAGGAGGCTGCTGGCCTGGTGAAATAACGGTGTGGACACAATCTGTAGCCCCTGTGTGGGCATGTACGCTCAGCTGGGGGACATTCCTGGGACATTCCTGGTGAGGTTCAGTGGGATCACCCACTGCGTGTGTGGATGTGATATGGAGCTTTAGCTGGCGGTATTTCTGCATACTTGCATTGCTCTGCACCTTTAGCGCTTTATTGAAGCATCTTCACAGGACTTTCTTTCATCCAGAATCAAAACTGGGTCGGCCTGGTAAATATCCTTAGATGGTACCTGAAACGTTTACATTAACCCATAGAAAAAGTACCTGCTTGAGACAACAGCATCTGTTGTTCTGCTGCATTGGTAAATATTCAGTTTAAAGTACAAAGAAAAGCAAACAGGGTGTGGGTTCAGATACAGCAAACATGCTTGGTTGTATGTGTTTTAGAGTACAACAACCAATAAAGCTGTGGATTTAGCAGAATATATTTATCAGAGTAGAGTCCATGTATTGGAGCAGCTTGAAATCACTGGGTTGTTTCAGCTCTGGGGCTCCAGTTGAAATGTTCAGTAAAAACCAGTAGTTACCTGCAAACAGGAGCAGGAAGTGCTTTTGACAGCAAAGGGTGCACGCTTCGCAGGAGGGGTGTAGGGGCCAAAAGCCGCCCCATGTTGTGCCCCCTTGCTCCCACCCTGGCTTTGCTGCAGTTGGAGTCACCTCGTGCAAAGCTGAAGCAGATTTCAGCGCTTCCTCCACCTCTGCAACTGCCTCGCACAAACAAATTGCCTTCTCAGTCGTTGGACGGAAAAGGAGCATCAGTCCATTTAATGACACCTAATTAGGTCTACAGACGCCAAATGACTTGTGTTGCCCTGCTAGACAGAGATGCATGGGTAATGAATTACCCGTTGTCTCAGGCTCACTACTGCTAACTAGGGCTGGGAGGAGAGTGTTCTGCGAGTAATTTACTTGACAAATTTAACCTCTTGTTCTATTCATAGCAAATCTTTGTGAGTATCCCAGGTTCCCTGCACCCCTTTGTGGTTTTGAAGTTACTCAGTGAACTTTTATTTGTTTCTTCTTCCATCATCTGATGTTATACAAATTCACTTCTCAATATACTGGGAATTCAAGCTCAGTTTGTGTTAGTCGGGTGGGATCGATGGTAGGTGATTTGTTCAGTAGGGTTGTGTATTTTCTCAAATGGCTTTTGAATTTAATGCTTTGATCCCAATTACTGAAGAGCATCTTCAGTGCAGGATGGTCTTAGCTTAATTTTGGAATCATTTTATTGACTGTTTTGTATATCCATATGCTCTAAATCAAGTATATAGTCACTTTTGATGAGCAAGTACCTCCAGGTCTAATCAAGGAACCGTGTTCTCCTTGTTTTACACCAAGATCTCAGTTTCTCTACAGCTCTTTGCAGGTGTCTCACAGTGGGTTAGAAGAGCACAGAAACTTGGCTACCAGTTTTGATTGTGTCAAGTCAGGCTGGGGCAGATAGAGTTATTGGGTCCCTTCCCACACTCTGTGGCTGGAGGAAGGAGAGAGAAAAGACACAACGTGCACTAGCTGCTGGTCAGTGAGGAGCCCAGCACCCAACCACTGCGCTGAGGGCAAGGGAAGGGAAAGGACAGAAGAGCATCAGGCTCTTAGAGATGAGGAACTGAGAGTCTTCAGGAGATGCTTTCCCAAGTGTAAGACAATATAGTGATGAATATCTGCATTGGTTTTTGGTGGGAGGAAGGGTTAGAGGATTAAGCATGACGTATCCTGAGTATTGACTTCGGTATTTCAAGTACTGATACAGAAGATAAGTTTCTGAGAGGCTGTATGCCATGGGGTTAAGGACTGTACTGCACACGGGAACAAGGGGGGACAGTTTCATCTTCCTTTTTGCAGAGGAAAGAAGCCGAGGGGAGAGAATGGCCATGAGCAAAGCACGTTGCAAAACTTAGAGATGTGAAATGTTGGGGAGGGAAGAGCTGTGGTTTTACCCGTTATGGTCTGCACACAGGGTTTGATGAGCTTTTGAACAAGTACAGGGATGCACTTGGCATGCAGTTGATACCCATGTTCCTTCTTGTCCAGGGACTGCTCTCAGCAGGTTGTAAACAGGGAGGGAAGGTTGGGGAGAAGCATCATCTCATTCTCCAACAGGATCAACCCCTTGGCCATGGACTGGTTTCAGTGAGTTTTGAATTTTGGAGGAAAAAGCCTGGGCTCAGGGAGGTGGAATGGCCAATGGGTGGGATGTGAGCCTGTGCTTTCACCTGCTGGTGCATCCAGAGTGACATGGTGTTTGAGAAACATTTGAATGTGCTTCTGAACTTCAGCTGTGGTGGTTTTGGTGAGAATGGTGAGGAGTTGTGTCCATGAGGAGCTGTGCTGTGTGGGTACGGGGAGAGCGGTGCCCAGGGCGACGCTGGGTACTGGTGTTGGAGCTGGGGCATCTTTCAATTCATAAAATCCATGAATTCCAGGGAAACGGGCCCCAAGTCATGCTGTGAAGACAGAAATGTGTTGTTCACTGGGTTGGTGAGCTGAGAAGCTTTTTCTATGGGATCACAGAAAGCTGATCAGAAGAATCCTTGCTGGGAGGAGGGTCCTTCTGCCATGGTCCTCGTTACTGCCCTGTCCAAAAGCCTCTCCCTCTCCCATGTCCTGTTCTCACGGCGTGTCACAGAAACGCCGCCTTCGGGTGTCATTGCCGTGCTAAGAATGGAGCAGAAAGCTGAGAAACAGGATCTCCACTTACAATGTCTTGTATCCTGACCAACTTTCTTCCACAGGGCCAAATAATTTCATGTTCAAAGCCCAAGTCAGCCAATGTTACAGCTCATTATGACTGTGGAGGCTTATTTTAAAAATGTGATTTAAGGGCAGAATCCGAACGTTTTTTTCCATAGCTCCGGTTGATATTTTTTCCTAGTCAAGATTAATATCCTAGAAACACTGAGTGTACTTTTATCTAGAGAAATTCTACAACTGGGCTTTCAGCAGAGGGGTGCCAGGGTGTGTGTGTTTGCAGAGGTTTGTGCGGGGGAAGGTGTACCTGAGCTGTGTTGCAGGGAATTGCACGTCACAGTGAAACTGAAAGATGTTCCTCCGTGCGGTGCGACAGAAAATTATTCATTTCTCTGGGGAAGAGAATGAGGGAAAAGAGGCAAACAATTGCAATAAAAAAGCAGAGCGAGGCCCAAGGTGGTAATAAACCCAGCCTTTCGGAGACAGGGAGTGCCTGTGTCACCAGAGCACATGTGCCAGGCACGTCAGCACGGGGAGCCCTTTGAATGTGGTTCAAGAGAGACTATTGGGGAAAAAGACAACGAGCAGCGAAGCAAATTAGCACCGACACTAGGAGACGTCCCTTAAATGCCCCAGCCAGCCCCGGCCGGTGCCGCGGTGTGGGGTGTGCACAGCCCGGGGCTCGCACCAAGAGGCACCCCTTCCTGAAGCACCGTCTGCCCCTCACCGTCCCCACAGGCTCCAGGAGCGCTCCCAACATCTGTGTTTATTTTGCACCACAAACTCCTTCCCTGCTCTGACAAAAACCACACGCTGATGGGGGACAGGGGGTTGCGGTTCCTCGGCGGGGCTGGCCCTCGCGCTGCTATATAATACATATTACATGATTTCATTCATATTTAATGACAAGTGTGCTATATTTTTAATCTTTATAGCTTTAATGTGTGCTAGTGGTTTCAATAATTGGTGCTGCAGGATGGTTGCTTCCCAGAATTACCCTGCAAAATTGCCGTGTTTTCAGCCTTGGGTTCTGCAGGTTGTAAATTATAAAACTTGGGTAGTAATAACCTTGGCACCCTCTCCCTGCTCTTCGGAGGTGCCAACCAGTAACAACAGTAAAAAGACACACATTGGCAAAAATTCCTCCCCACAGCTTTCATCATCTTGTCTGCGCAGCCCAAGTGAGAGAGCGAGACCTGGAGGGTCCCTGGTGGAGGCGGGTGGGAGGCAGCACGTCCTGCCCAGGCCCCAGGAGAGCCGGAGGGATGGAAACCATAACCCTCTCCTGTGCCGGGAGGGGGCTCTGCCGCAGGGTTGTGCCCCCAAAGTCGTTCCGTACCCCTGGTGTGTGCTTCCTGGGGCTGAGGATCAACAGAACTCTGAAGGGAAGCAGGGGTGGTGGTAAGGAGCAAAGGGGTGTTTGGGGGTTCCTTGGAACCCTGGACTCCTCCAGGACATTCCTCTGTCTCCTTCCCATGCGGAGCATAGACTCTCCCGCGGGAATAGCGAGGGACAAGGCTGATGTTACCCGAGTGCTGGTGTTGGCACCTTGTGGCTGCCAGTCTCTGGTTTGGCCTCTGGAACTGTGGTGGGACGGGCCACTGGAGCAGGCTGTGGCCCGTCCCACCACAGTTCCAGAGGCCTGTTCCTGAGGAAACGGGCACCTCATCCCGAGCTGCTGGCCAGACTCTGGGATCTGGGTGTGGGGTTCTGCTCACATGGCACAAGAGGAGTGCTTTAAGCCTGTTTTGCTGGCGGGGACACTGTGCCTTGTAACGCACCCACAGCTACAGGCAGATCTGCTCTCTGCCAGGGGAGGACCTGGGGAGGTTTGGTGTTGGCCAGTAACGCCATGGAAGATGCCTGCTGGGTTCTGAAGGTCACTGGCTGCTTTGAGAGTCAGGCTTTATTAAAGTGTGTCATAAACTGAGGGGAATAGGCCGTCAGTGTCACAGTGTGCCTGCCAGCGTTAAGATTTCCCCTTCCAAGGCTCCCCAGCTTCCTCTCCTCAAAGAGGGGTGATTTTCAGCAAGAGAAACAGGCTGGCATTCCAGAGTTACGTGGCCTATGTAATCACACTGGGAAGGTTTGGGTGGCCTCCCTAGAAGACCTCTTGGCTGATGTGATAGGGCATAATTCCGTGTTTGACCAGTTAAAAATGATTAATAAAATGACTGCACTGGTGTGCACACTGAGTCGTGTATTGGGGGGCGGGAGATGTCTCAAGTCCTTAAAAAATAAGCGCAATGGCCACATCATTCCTGTCCTGGGGAGCTACAGGAGTTCCTCAGAATAGCTGGTCACCCACTTCAGTGGAGCTTTGAGCCCGGGGTGTGGGTGTCAAGGGCAAGGCAGGGTCCCTGCCAGTCGTGGGGACGCAGACGGAGCGGGAGCCCCCCCCCTGGGTGGGGACCAGCTGAAAGGGCTTCTCCTGCCACAGACCTGTGCCTGGCAAAATGCGATTTCCAGCCCCAGGGACCACGGCCCAAATTCCCTTGCTTTGACCTCCCTGAAGGCTCCGTGGGTGGGGTGCTCAGGTTTTCCTGTTATTTTGCCCTGGGATGTCGTTGTCAGTGGCGTTTTTAAGGCTTGTACTAAACCAACAAGGTCTGTTATAATAACCGCACCCAGACCTAAAGAGACAATTCATAACAAATAAATTACATGATGATTTAAACACTTCCTTCACCCACAGATACTGAAGACACGTGTGGTTCTTAACAAAAATATGTATCTCTAACTCCCCAGGTAGTACTTGATGCCAATAATTTTCAGTCATATTAATTCTCATGAGCTTTTAGATGCCAACCTTTGCTCTTCATCACTCGCTACGGGTGCAGTGATTGTCAGCCTCAGTGCCCGTGCTGCTGTGGCTGTTTGACTGCATAAACATAAGGTTCAGAAACAAGAATAATGTCATGTTTGATGTAAATCCTGGCATCAGGAGGAGGAAAGGAGCCCCCGCATAAGGAGGAAGCTGCTGTGGGTGCCTGCAGCCTCTCGCTTACCCCAGGCAACAGGGGTTTGTCTAGATACGGATGTCCCAGCTGCAGTAAGATCCGGGTTCCTCCTGAGGGAAAGAGGAAAAAATAATAATGAATTTGCCATTTTAAAGTCTCTTAATTTTTAATTGCTGTGAAATAACTGGTTCTCCGGGTGGCTGTGTGCTGGTATGAGGGGTACCTCTCCCCTGGCTTTCTCTGTGGATATCTAGTGCTCTCTCTGTGGATGCAACTAAATAAAGCTTTCAGGGAATCTTTATTGTTTGACCAAGTGCTTCAGCAAATGTTTAACTTAGGTATCAGTGGGGCTTGGGCATATGCTGAAGTGTTTTGTAGAATGTGAATGTTAATTAATTGCTTGGAAGCCAGACACAGGTCCTAACGAGTCCTGCTGTTTGTCTGCTGTGTTATGGTAGAGCTTGGGGGCCACTGAGACCTTCCGAGGGCCTCGACTGGGAACAGGAGGTGTAAGGGACAGAGATGTGGTGGCCAAAGGAGGGACGCTGCTGGAGGAGTGAAAAGAGAGTGTTTGTGCTGCCTGCAATAGCTCAAAATGTATTATTCTAACTAGTACCAAAGGTTAACGCGCAGTTATATTTATCATAGAATAGCAAATGCCTGATCGTGGGACATTTGAGCATTTTGCTCTAAATTGGGTCAACCCTGCATTTTTTTCAGGGCTGTGGCAGAGCCTCGTGGACCACTGTCTTCTCTGCGTTGGAAGCTACAGTCCAGCTGTACCTCCAGGGACCCAGCAGAGCTGAGGGACGGCCACTACACGGGCGGGACGGTCCTCGGGCACAGCAGGGGACTGAAAGGTAAGAGACACTCGCATCTCACTTTCCAGGGAGCTCGGGGTCAGGTGAAAGGGGGATTCTTAAAAACTACATTAACCCTGAATGAAATACTGCAAACACATGTAAATACTGTGATTCCAAATGGCATTCTGTGAAATCCACATTTTCCAATGGCCAGAAGATGCATTCGACCCAGGAAATTAAGGTAAGAGAGGAGGAGATTAAAAAAATAAAATAAAGCAGTTTTTTTTCCTGTCTCACCACGTGCTTTAGATGTTCTGTTTCCTTTTACATGCTCTAGTTTTCATTTTACTTTGTGTCTGTTGCCAATTACGCAGAGCACTAACTCATTGTGAATACGTGTTTTAATGTGTGTCGTTTTCGAGTGAAGGTGCTGGATTTGTTTCCTGTTAAGGTATCTGGGGGCAAAAGATGTGGGGTCAAGACCATGTAACGTCCCACGGCCTCATGTGGGGTTTGTTCCCTGTGCTTTCCCGGGCAGTTTCCCATGGTGCTGGGATGGGGAGGATGTGCTGGAGCCAGCACTGTGCCACACGCTGTTTATACTCCACGCTTTGAGGGAGTTTTCCTGACTAATTAGTCATCCTGTCTGCAGCAAATAAGATTATCACTGGTTTTTATTGAAATTTAAAATCCTATGGAGTTGTGGTTGATAAGAGCGAGCGGGTTCAATAGTCCTTGTTTCCAGTGTTCAAGTGTTCACTTTACAAACAGTCTGTTCCGTGTTTGCAAAATAAGTGTATTAATCTTGATGAAGACCCCACTACTGTGTTTGCCTCGCTCTCCTGAGATGAGCTGTCCTGCCCCCTTTGACCAGTGCAAAGTGGTCCAGGGACTGGGAGTATTTGGTGTTGGGTTCCTGCGGCTGCTGAACGTTGGAGAGGAGCTGGTGATGGGCACGTGAGGACAAGGGGGGGACAGCAGGGACCAGCAGGACCTGGTGACTTCTCAGGGGGACCAGGGAAGCATTGATCTCTGCGGCTCTTCTTTCCTTTGGATGAGACTCTCCTGTCAGGAGCAGAGCATCTTGTGATACAGGAGGAACTTTGACCCCAAACTAGATGGTTTATAGCCTTTTGGTAAACCGAGCTCTCGGTAAAAAAAAACAACTGTAATGGGACCAAAGTCCTGGAGTCCTTCTGTGTTTTTAGCCTGGTGTGCGCTACATAGAAAACAGGCATAATTTCTCATTTCCTCTTTATAAAAGCACAAAGTGTAATTATAAAGGTATAATTGTATGAGGTGCCAGTCCCTCATATCATCTTGCCACCAAAATCAGGTGCGAGGCGAGTCTCACATCAAATATCAGGACACCACAAAGAATGGTCTTAGAAATAAGGTTTCTTCTCTGATAGAGTGGAAATTAATTGATAGTTTCCAGTGAACAAAAATGTCATAAAGCATTATTTTAGCAGGAGGGAAGCCACTAGTGATGCCATCACCTCTTTGACAGCTCTTTTTCCAATCAACATTGCTTTATCAAGAAATGTAAAGTTGTATTTTTTTTATTGATTTTTAAAAATAAATTCTTACAACATCATATCTATAAAAGGTTCATCACAGACCAAATACCACTCTAACCTTTTAAGCTTCTACAGTAAAAACTGTCGTCTTTATTTATATAAGTTTGGGAAAGATACAAATGTAATCATAACCCCCGAGGCAAAATTTTATGGCAGTTTTCAAAACTCCTCTCTATAAAAACTACTCAAACCTACAAACATAAAAGCTTCCAATAAAATTTGCTTTAGATCCTAGCCATAAAACATGAATTTCTTTCCCTGGTCCTAGAGCTACAGGTGTCCAATTGCCAGAGCTGTTTGCCACAAGCCCAGGCTGGCAGCTGTGTCTTCCTCAGTCGGATGGTGGCTTGGCCAGGCTGATGCGGTGGCTTCCTCGGTGGGCTGGTGGCTTTTGGTCGGGCCAGTGAGGTGGCTTCTCTGCCACAAATATATCTAGCCTGTGCTTCAAGGCAGGTGTCCTGGGCTCTGTGTATTTGCTAGGGTCAGCTCCGTGAGCAGGCAGATCCTACACCCCAGAGCTTTAAATGAGCTCCTCCAACACCCTTCCATAGGCTCCTCAGCAATGTTTGGGCGATTTTTGTTTGGGTTTGTTTTTGTGGTTGGACTTCATGATTTCAAACCCTTCCAACCATGAAGATTCTATGATTCTGTGGCTGTGACTTGCCCCTTGGGGCTGGTGGCGAGTGCGCAGGGCACACAGTTAACACCACGGCTGAAGAGATCGTCTCTTGCCTCAAAGCTTTGTCCTGTCTTCCTGACTAACCCAATATTTTTGGTCTGATAATGAAAAAATCTTTGGGCATTAAAAGAATCATGCAAAATAATTTTCTGGGTGAAGTAGAATATTCCAGGGTGCAGTAATCTAGAATGTGATTGTTCCCTCCATTTGCTTTGCTCTTCAACACGTTGGTGATTTGTGCTCCTGGAAAGGTTGGTGGTGCTTTCACTTTGGTGAATACAAATGCATACATTAGATGTAACTTTAATTAAAGATTCCTTGCTGTAAATCTTCTTAGGTGTGTGTTAAGTGTTAGCAGCAGGTAGCAAATTCTTTATTGTGTTTCAGTGGAGGAGGTCCCCCTGCAGAGACACGCGGGTGGGAGGGGGACAGGATCTGCTCTTCTCATGAGTGCAGGAATAAATCTCGGCACATTGGGCCTTTAGTGGATTCCTGGCAACTAGAGGCTCGTGCTTTAGATTAATTTACTTTTACCATCCAGGATGGATTTAAACCTGATAACTCACTGTGGACGGTATCTGATGAGATGCCTGTCCGTTCTGACTGCGATGGGAAGGAAAGCATACGTAGGAACAAAGCCTGCTGCTCGCCAAAACGAGAGCAGAGGCAATTCACAGGTTATGTGCTTTGTGAAATAAAAGAAAATCACAGACTTCATCCTTTGAAGAGGCACACGCCTCAGAGCATTCCTGAAAGTTCATAGTAAGCAAGAACAACTTAGTTTAAAACTGTGCTTTTATGGAAGTGTTTTTCCTAACGCAATAGTACCAGGAGGTTGTTTCCTAAGGCCAATTCCTCCAGCAGCTGCAGGAGGCTGGAGGTGGCCCAGGATGCCTTCAGTGGTGGCCCACGTCTGGCTTTGTCAGGCCATGGCCGTGCCTCTGGCCCCCAGGCCCCAGCTGTGCGCTGCAGCGGTCCCTCGCTGGGGACATCGGGGCAGTTGGTGGTCTCTGCGAGGCTGGGGTGATGCTGGGGTGACCGCTCTGCTTGGCCTGTGCCTGCTGAGAAGCTGCCCTGGGCATGGGGGCGTCCCGAGGGGCTGTTCCTCTTCACTCCTGCTGAAACCCCCTCACCGCAGCCCGGGGTAACCAGGGAGACCGGGTAGGCCAGTAGTTGCCCAGCACACATATAATAGAAGATATGATTCATGAGGGGGCTTTTCTGTTTATCTTAAAATAGACCTTAATTACAATTCTGTCTTCCCATTTGTGTCTTACGTAAGGAATTGGCTCTCAGAGTATTATCAGGCCAGCTGTTAGTACTTCTTTAATATTTCCCTGTCTTCTGCTCCATTAGAGAGGGCTGCACACTTACTATCTGCTGGGTTTTGTTAATTATTAGTTAACTCTGCTTTATGAGTATTGTCTAACCAGGGAACTTCTCTCAAGTGCTCATTGTTAGTTATTTGTTTGTAGGGCAGCTGCATCTCTTCTGTGTTAAAAAGTGATGTTTAAGAGCAAACATTGGTTGTTTTTGTGAAAAACACTCAGTGAAGCCAGTTTCAGTGCCCCATCCCTGGAGGGGTTGAAGGCCAGGTTGGAGGGAGCTTGGAGCAACCTTGTTTGGTGGGAGGTGTCCCTGCCCAGGGCAGGGGGTGGTAGTGCATGGGCTTTGAGGTCTCTTCCAACCCAAACCATTCTATGATTCTCCAAAAATGTTTAAATGAGTGAGGTGCCCAGATGCCATGAAAAGAAGGTTGCTGTTGAGATGGCCTCGTGCTGCTCTTTTTCGGGGCCATGCTGGTGTGTTTGTGAGACTGGAACTGTCAGAAAGATGCTGTTGGAGTGGCTGCTCAGTCAATCAGGTCCCTCATTTCAAGAGGATGCTTTTTCTTGGCTAGAAGGCTGACAAAATGACAATGTCCCTGGCTGCCCAGGAAAAGCTGTACGCCCGGCAGCGCATCTTCCTTGCCTGCCTTCTTCCCGACAGCACCGAGGGAGCCTGAAGCACAGGAGTATCCCCAGAGTCCTAAATGGCCTTCAACAGACATGTCCTAATGAAGCCAAGTTAAAAATCTGTAATAAATTAATGAGAATGTTCTTTTAGTGGCAATCATCCATACACTCCATCTTATGGCACCTTTTAATTATTGTTACTAATGATAGAGTTTTTGGGTCACTGGTTTCAGAAAGAAGCAAACCAGAAAACTTCTTCCTTCTAGAAACAAGGATTCCTCAGCTTGTGCGGAACTCGGGCTCCAGAGGTGACATGAAAGATAAAAATGGTGTGTTTGGCAGGTGTAGTCTGGGGAACATGGTACCGCTGTTGACTTTCTGTATTTAGTTGATAAATGAAGCAGTTCATTCTCTGTGCCTTTGTAGCCATTACCTTTCACCAGCTCTAAATGCACTTCATTTTCTTTCAGTTCTGGCACAGGATCAGAGGGTGGCTCTCAGCCTCTGATCTAAATAAAATAATAATGATTTTAGGCGGTGCTGTTTGCATTATTCATTGCTCTTGGCAAAACAAATGTTGATCTTATAACATGGCTATTAATATTTTGATGGAGTAATGAGGCCACCTGGATTTACAGCAGAGATGAGCTTCCAGATGAGGATATGCTCACTCACAACACATGAGGGCCAGCAGAGCCTTCACGTGTCCCCAAACTGAAGGCGGGGGTGCGATCCCATGGTCTTATCCTCTGCTTTCTGCTCAGCTCTTCTCACAGCAGAGCTGCCAACGTGCAAGCCCAGGTGATCCCTGGCAGAAACAGGGCTTAATTCTCTTGGTCTTCTCTTGTGGAAATAAGCAGCATCGTCCCGACAGTGTGCGTCAGGTACCCACCTGAAGCGGTAATCCTTACAAGATGAGGAAAAGGAAGCAAAAGATTTTCGCGGGCTCTTCTGTACCTGTAGTGAACGGTGGTTTCCTCAGGAGAGTCTTCCCAAGCTACGCATTGCCCGAACTGTTGTATCTTGGGCTCACATGGGCTGTCAGGGCCGATTGTGAAGGCTTGACAGCATCATCAATATTAGTATTAGAGCTGCTTTTCCAGCTTATGAGGATGGGACGTGTGTGATTGATACGGAGCCATGTGAAAAATTGTGCAAGGTCACTGCAGTCTTTTTCCTGGGCTTTCACTTACTTGCTTTCTCCATCTCCTCAGCCCGGAGAAAGGAACTCACGGGTGCTGCTGCTGGCCCAGTCGCTGGGTGAGCAGGTACCACCTCACGCTGGCTCCGTCCAACCAGCGTTTCCACGGACTCCAAGGCTGTCACTTGGGCTTTTCTCCTTTGGAGACAACCTCCTGTCCCTCCGTGGTTCCACAGATCATGGCACGGACTGGTCAGCCCTGGAGAGAGCAGGGAAGGGAGGAGTGTACCCATAAGTGTGTCTGAGGGAGCTGGCTCCATGGACTAATGTACTCGGAGATGCACAACCTCAAATGCAGGTTTGCAGTGGCCATCTGAGGAATGCAAGTAACATCTCTGGATGGGCTTGAGGTGTCCGTGGGTTCTGTGAAACAGAATATGGCAAATCATAGCACACGCAGGGTAGTGCAAAAATCGGATTGTGTTTTGACTGTTTTTTGGTTTCCAGTTTCATTTTCCTCCACTGCTCCTTCTGGCTGCAAAATGGTTCTTCCCCAGATGTCTCAAGATGCTTACCTGGAATGCATGTGCCACTGCAAGAGCTCATAAAATATTCACACAACCCTAAAAGCTCTGCTGGAGCCTGAGAAACTGGCGGTGCGGGTCGGGCTGCTCTCGGTGCTGGGGGGTGCGGAGGGTCGGGTCCCCGCCAGCGACCGCCGGGGCTGTGCTGCGGCAGGAAGGGGGTTACCAACCATATTGCGGCTCCCGGCGGCTCCCTCGCTGCTCCAGCAGGGAAATAATCTGCACCAGACTCGATTCCTGGCACCGGCTGCCTCCCCGCTGTGCCAGCTCCAATGTGTAGGCTGGCACGTTGCAGAAGTGGGGGGAAGGAGTGGAAACAGAGCCCCGGCTCCCTCCCCTCCCCATCGGACCCGCCACCCGGGGCTGTCCCTGCTCCGGGGAACCTCTGCTTGCGGGGGACAAACGACCCGTGGGCATCGTGAGCCCCCACGGGAAGGTGGGGACCTGAAGGCTGTCCCCTGCTCACCCCACACACGCCATGGGGCTCTGGGGCCGGCGGCACTTGGGGCAGTTCACACCAGAAGTGGGGAGTCACGTCCACTGACCCGTTCCTGGAATTCCAGCCCAAAGCAGCTCCCTTTGGAAGAGACAGGTTTTATGTAGGTTAGATTTCAGCTGCGTCCTGCCGGGTACCCATAGAGGGGGGGGAGATGGGGCAGAAACGTAAATGCCAGAGCAAGTGCTGCCATGTTAAGCCTTGGAACCTGATACGTAAGTTAATTTCTGCATTCGTTTTGCTTTAAAATAAAGGTTGGCTCCGTGCTGCTCCATATGTGAAACAAGAATTTGCCTTGAGCTGCTTTTTTAGTAGCTCTTTAAAATAAAAATTCCTGCAGAGGCAGAGATGTGATGCTGTAATGAGGATGCTGAAGGTGGCCTGTAGCGGGACACTGAGCTTGTTGAAAATTACCTTTTTCAAAATATTTTTGTCAGGTTTTTTAATGCTCCCATTCTTTCCAAATACGCTGCAGTTCACCTCAGCACAGTCGTTAGCCGACAGGACAGCACTGACACGTGAAGACCTCACTGGGGTTAATGTCACATTGTCCCCACCAGAACTAAGCCATCTCCCCACAGGAGAGAGGGTGGGATTGCACCTTATCTTTTTTATTAACAATGGGACCTTCTACCTGGAGATTAAAGAACAAAAGCCTGAGAAGACAGTTAATTATAGCTTAAGCTTCACAAGCAGAGTTAATGAATTTTAACGTGCCTCAATTAATAACTAATTGGGTTTTGTGCTTCAGCTGTGAATGGAAGTGTAGGGGTGTCCAGGAAAAAAAATGGGTCTAAAGATGAGCTATTTTTAATTGAAATACAGTGGGATCTCTCTGTAGTGGAAATGGCACCCTGGTGTTATCTTAGGTTTGTAAGGTAAAGGGAAAATGGAAAAATGGAACTCACAGTGGGATGTGGAGCCACAGCTGCGCACATCTGGGGGAGTCCCAGGGTGGGGATGGGGATGGTGGCCGGCCCGGAGCCACCGGGAGCCCATCCCACACTGTGGCCAGCGAGTTCAAGCAGGTGCCAGGAAACCTGATGGACCTGGCCCAGTGGGAGGGTTACTTAAAAACTAATGGGAGGTGATGGCCCAGCAGTATGCTGAAGAATGTGTTAAAGCTTTAACTTTTCATTTAGGGTTTTTGACAAGACACTGCAGATTATAAATAATGGATGAATTCCCAAAGTATGCCTGCACTTCCTGGCTAACTTCCCACATGGGTGAACTGTGAGTTTTCTCCTTAATTATCTGTAGGAGAACCTCTGCATATTGCTCTTTAAGCATATAATTATCCTCGATCATTTGGGATGAATTATATGTCCTTATTCCTGTATGGATTTGGTCCTAATGTAGGACATACAGCCAAGCAGATAAAAAGATGTGAAGGACGTAGGACAGTGAAGCGCGAGGAGGAGCTTCAGCTGCCTTTGTTGGAGGGTGGGGGTTTGTTGTGAAGGATTTAGAAGGCGGTGTGTGTTGGGTTTTTGGTCCTGGGAGCCCCTCCTGAGAAGCAGGTTGCTACTGTAATTATTTTTTTTTTTATGTGATTGAGCCCCAAATGTATTATAGTTGCTTTTTAAAACCAAGTACAAGTGGGTGCAGTAACGAGAGCCTCAGTCCTCTGTGGTGTTGGGTGAGCAAGCAACATCTGTGAGGTTGGGACTTGTTCTCCACAACTTCTCATGCTTCTGAGCACTTCCCCTGGCCACCAGTGTGTAGGTTCTGTCCTTCCCTTCCTGGGGCTTTTTCTGCAGAAAGCAGTCAGCCTGCTCCTCCTCTCTTTCTGCACCAGCATTTCTCATCACAGCCACCACAAGCCGTGGCTCTGCAGGGGGCTTGTGGTCAGGAGAAGGGCAGTGCCCAGGGACACCCGGGCGCTGGTGTTCGCCCAGGTGGGGGGTCCTCTCTTGGGCTGGCTGGCTGGATGCTGGTTACGGGCTGAGGAGAGGTCTGTGGAGGCTCCGCTGGAACCCGGTCACAGCCCTTGGGGATTCAGCACATCTGATGGGAAACCCTGGACAAGAAGGGGTACATGAAGAAAAAAATTGTGGTACATAGAAATAAAGGGCCCGATTTGATATCTTTTAATCATACCATAATACAACAGTCGGGGGCTTCCACAGCTTAGGAGGAGACCTCTCTAGGCAGCCTGGACCTTACTCCTACCCAAGACTCGGTACTGATTTGAGCAGGGATTTGAAGCCCTGGAGCTGTGTGACTATCACTTCAGCAATGGACTTGCACCAAAACCTTCCATCTCTGAGTTCCAGGTGTCAGGGAATTTAGGTAGAAAGAAATGACGCGTAGCATAAATTTTTTTATGCTCCAGGATGGATTGTGCCTGGTAGTGCTATTGGTCTAATGAGATACTTTATGTCTTTTCCTATTGAAAGAGGATTATTTTTAAGCCCACAGTTAAGAGAATGTCCAGTATTTTGCTATGATTAGCATGTAATTCAGGCTCTGGGGGGATAGAAAAATGACCAGAGGTAAAGATAGCAAAGGTTAAATTGAGTTTGGAGCAGTTAAAAAGAGCGATGAATCCCAGAGAGTACAAAAATAGAGGAATACTCTGCATCTCAAACGACAGAAAATTGTCGCCTTTTGAATTTGATGCTCTGAGTGTGAAGGAAGAAAAGAAAATATATATGCCATTCTCCTCCTTCAGTACCTTTTCTAAAGAAAATTTATCAGCAAGTTCAGCCGCAAGGTAGGAAAACACACACAAGCCAAAGCGCAGCTTTAGTTTGTTTTGTTTTAATCCTACTTTTTTTTGGGTCATATTTGAATACCCTCAGACAGAACATGGAAGCGATAAGAAAAAGAAAAGAAATCATTAATTTGTTAAATGCAGGATTGTGACACCCCGATCCTCCAACGACAACTATTTACGCAGGGCTTCTCATCATGCCCTTCACAACTGCCGCACAATAAATAATAAAAGATTAAAACCTTAAACCTGGAAAACTTAGGAAAAAAATATTAGAAAATTTTATTTCAGATTATAAAAATCCTTGAATGATTTACTTTAAGGGACAATTTCATTGCTGCCATGTGCAGGAACTAATGATCGCGCAGGGCTCCGGATTGGTGAGAAGGTTGCTTGGGAAACATAGTCATAGGTAGGTGATAAAGTCACCCTTTCTCCATCACTGCCTCACTGTCACCAGGATAGCTTTTACCGTTTGTTACACGAAAATGATAGTCCATGTACATATTTATATCTGGATGGCAATAACGTTGGCAATAACCTCCCCTGAGCGGTCCGTGTTGTTCTAAGGAGCTGGGGATGCTTCCTGCAGCCAGTGGCCCTCATCCTCCATGTGAGGGGGTTTAAAATAGAGTTCCTAATGGTGGGGACAGCTTCCCCCGACTTGACATTTGCAGTGAAAAAGATTCTTTGTCATGGAGCGTGTTGCTTAAGCTGGAAACAAGCGACAGGTGTGCCTTGTCCCCTCCCGGGCGTTATCCTAGCAATCCACTTCATTAGGATGTAGGGTCTCTGAGAGCCTTGTGTTCCCCTCCAGAGAACAAGGGTTCTCCCACAGTTTCCGAGGGGCACTGCTGAGATGCACGACTGGTTGGTGACATACAAGTGGCTTTGCTATGGCTGTGGGGGAGAGGATGCTGGATTGGGGTTCGTTTGAGCTGACATTACAGTGAGCACTGAAATTAGCCCATTTGTGGGGCAAAGCTGTCAAATGGAGCAGCAGTTGGTGATGCCAAAGCCAAGAAGAAATACAAGTAAAAGTGCAAGGCACTGTGTGGTACAGAAAGTAAATGCCTGTGCCTTTGGGTTGTGTGTGTTTGCTGGAGGTGCCCTGTAGGTTCAGTAAGTGATCCTTGTGATATTCCCCCCGTTGGCTCGCAGTGCCTCACAGCACAAGTAACATCACTGTACCTCTAACTGCCCTTGCCCTTGGCTGTAGACACACAGCTCACGACAGCTCTCTGCTTGTCTTGCCGTCACTGCGGGGGTGCTCTGTGTCTCAGTAGCGTGGGGGAATTTTCTCCATGCTTCCCAGACCTCTTCCTTGTCTGTGCCTTGCTGCATTTATTCACTCTGGCGAATATTCAGTCGTCTTATTTTTCGCTCAAGATTCAGTATTCTCCATTTACCCCTCTTGATTTCTAGTATTCACCATCTTCAGCCTCTGCCCCCCCCTGACCCAAGTCCCCATCTGACTGCAGTTTCCTGTTACTGGCTTCTTGTCACTATCAGAGGCCGTGATTCTGGCTGTCTCCCCTCTAAGACCACTAAAGCCTTTCTGGTTTTTTGCCCCTACCTTCTGTCCACCGTGTAGGAAAAGTCCATATAAAGTTTGAGTTGTTTCTCTTTGTGAGGTTTTTAGCTGGAACCTGAACTTGGCACGTTTTCTCTACCAAACACAGAGGAATTGCCAAGCAGTGGATGGACATTTTGGCTTCATGGAAACCGCTGGTTTTCATTCTGTGTTGAAATAATCCCAGATATTAAAAATTGAAGCTGTGTAGTCCTGTGAGCACCAGACATGTCCCATGGATGGTGGTGGCCCGACACCAGCTGTTCCTGGCCCTGTTCCCCAGGCTCCCATCCTCTCCCGCTCAGAGCAGGGGAAGGCGGTAAGAAATGCAGATTTATTCACTGAGGAGCCCTGTGGCTGTGTTTCATCAGATAGAGGTAATGCTTTTGCCACCTTTGGAACATACCTAGAATAGTTTTCGTGTGAAGTATGTTGGAAATAGGAAAATCTACCTTTTGCAGAGCCAAGTGCAATCTGTGCAGAGCTGTATCTAGAGGTAAAACCTTTTGCTAAAGAGGTAAAAATCTGTGCAGAGCTGTATCTAGAGGTAAAAACCCCCGCAATGAGGGGAGCAAAAAAAAAGCCAAAGCCACAAACCTGTGAACCTGTGACAGCCATTTTACTCCAAATCTTATGAGATGGATGATATGTAGTTAATGGATGGATGCATATTTCATCAGGACACAAATGATACTTATCTTTTTAATTCCACATTAAAAAGTGGAATTATATGTAATTTTTTAATATGTTTATATTTATTTAGGAATTATAGATGACCTTCAAATGACTTCTCAGACTGCCAAAGCCTAACTGTCTTGCCTATATTTATAAATGAAAGCCTAGCTTGTTGATAATTTCTGTTCACATTCAGAGCTGTCCCATTAAAGGAAAACCATTAAAAGGCTGTATGTAAGCATCATCACTTCTAAATTGGAATTTGCAGACTTTGGGGGGAGAAAAGCTCGTCTGTCTCTCCTTACGAAAACATTGAGTTGCAGGATATTATGGTTTTTTGTTAAAGTACTTGGAGGTTCCTTTGGGGTTTCTTGACATTCAGAATTTGAAAAGTTTGAAAGAAGAAAACTGAAATCTGTAACTGTGCAGCCTAATGTTAACCCTGCTGCCTGTCAGCCCCCACACACTCCGTGCCACCCTGCCACGGGCACAGCAAAGGGCAAGCTTGGCATCAGCTCAGCGTTGCCCAGAGCATGAGTGCAGGGCACTGAAAAAACCTCCTTGGTTTATGCTCTGAGCAGCTTCTGGTTGAAAAAATCACAGCCTCATGGCTGAAGAGAGTTTATGTGCTTAATGCTACTTTAATAAGCGAGTGCCTCCCTATAGAGCAAACTGGTCTGCTGATATTGGGGCCGAATTCTCAGAAGGCAATCCGCGTGACTCACAAGCTGTGGTGCAGTCCGGCTCCTTGCCTTCTCCTCGCCGTCTGAAACCCGTCCAGGACAGCAAGGGATTTTGGCACCTGCCTTCCTGTCTGCACAGAAGGGGCTGGGAGCAGTGCCTGCCAAGTCCGTGGACCTTGAGGAGCTGACAGCCTGAACCCCACAGATCACCGGCCATGCGTGCGCTGCGCCTGGGCCGTCGTCTGCCCTCCCTCCAACTCCATCTCCCGCCGCCCCAGCCTCTTGGCTGGCTCCGGCCTCCTGCTGTCAGCATCCCCCGCCGTTTCACACCGCTTCCTCCATGGAGGGGACTCTGCAGCCAGCAATGTCACAGACCCGATCTATTGATTGCTCAGGGGTGGTAAGGGACAGTTGGTGACACAAGGGGACTGGTCTGCTTCAGCGTGCTCTCCAGAAGTCATAAGGAGCAAGTATGAAAGTGGTCTCCATGGTGTCCTGACTCACTCTCCTACACATTCACCTCCTGAGCCCCAGAGCTGGAAGCGATTGTGTGTGCTGGGGTGTGAAGTTACCACTTGAGAAACCCGTGGTTCTCCGCAGGGCTCTCACTTCTGCTCATCACACCTCAGACATGGCCGGCGCTGTGAGGGTGCTTGGGGCTCCACTGGTGGTGTGCCCGGGCCAGCAGAGCTCGGCTGTTGCACAGAGGGAGTCAGTGCAATGTGCTGGGGCTTAGAAAGCCTCCTCCAGGCACAGCTCATCACCTGAGACCTAAAGAAGCCAGTTCCCCTGCTTTCAGGGCAAGTTACCTCATTGTAAGTGCATACCAATTTGGGGACTAGGCATAAGGCTGAAGACATCTCAGAATAGTGGTGCCCAGGCGTGGGCACCACAGGAAAAGCTGCTGCTTGGCTTGAAAAGATAAAGCCTTCTCTTTCCCTCTCATTGAGAATCACCCCCGTGGGGTGCGATCGCTCCATAGGAAAGCTCTCAGCCGCTCCATTCTCTGCTGCAGGGATCAAGCTCAGCTCTTACTGGCTTCAAAGCACAGGGCTCAGTTTTTATTGTCCAGTCCCCCCCTCTCTCGTGTATTCCTTCATTCTCTCGTTAGCAGTAACTGCAAGTAAATAAGCATCGTCCTTCCTGGGCACAAAAGTGGGTTTTGCAGGACACCGTGATCGGCGTGAGAGTGCGATAGAGAAGAGGGCAGCATTGACTTTCTGGCTGGAGGTTTTGGGGTGTTTTTACCTCTGGTTGTGTCTATGACTATTCCTAGAGAAGAGTCAAATATTTACCTCTATTGCCATCTTCTTCCCCTACCTTTAACCTACGTTTTTTGTGCTGTTTCACACATCTCATAATATCGGTGAGCTTGTTAGAAGCATAGTGTAAAAGCAAGTTTGAGAGTATATCGTTCCACTTTAGTGTCCAATTAATAGTGAAAAATAGAATTTCTGCAGTAGTTTGCCTTAGTGAATCTTACAGGAGAACAGAGGTGGAGTTTTCCTCACCCTTTTCCTGATGGCTGTCCCCTGTGCTGCAGTCCTGTAGGGTGTTTCTGCGTTTGTCCCTGAGGGGGGAGTGGTGCTGGTAAATGATTGTAGAGACACTAGTGTGTGGAACTGAGCTGCCTGGTCAATCATAGAATAGAGGGAAACAGAATGGTTTATAATAACATAGCTAAAGCTGCAGTGGGAAACTGGAAACCAGATTGGGTTCCTGAAAGGAACTTTGGGGTGAGGCCCTTCTCCTGCAGATACGCCTGCTTTGAGCGTCACACGCCGAGGGGGTTGTGTTCCTGGCAGTGCTCTGAGCTGAAGGGTCACTTGGCCAGGGGTTGGGTTACGTGACTCTGTCCCCCGGTTCTGTTGTTTCCACCACCTTCAGTCTGTGCTGCTGCTTTCTTCGTTTCACCTGCCCGGAGGCCTCTCGCAGGCTCCAGTGTGTTCCTAGTCAGGGGACACCCGCGTCCCTGTCCCCCCGCGTCCCTGTCCCCCCCCGTCCCTGTCCCCCCGCCACCGCGCGCTCCCCGGTGTCTCGCTGTGGCCGAGCCCTGGTTGTGAAGAGGCGCGTTTGCACCTGCAGCGAAACACCAGAGAGAATGAGGGGGGTGTGAAAAGCTCCCCGGGATCAGCTCCCTCCCCTGAGTGTTCTCTCCGTGCACGTTTTCCCTTGGCAGGCTGGCCTCCCCTGAGGGCTGTTCCCAGCTGGAGCCCCCGGCTCTCACACGGAGGCCGGTTGCTCCTTGGGCAGCGCAGATGCTGAAGTGAGTGGAGGTGGAGCAGGAACGGGACCGGCTGCTGCCACCCCAGCTCCCCCAAAGGCACTGTGCTAGAAAACAGGCAGTCAAAGTTCATCTTGCAATGGTAAAAGGCTTGGTCATGAGCTAAGAAAAACTATTTTTAGCATGGGGGTAGGCCAAGCCCCGGTGAACTCTGCTATAGCAATATTTTAAATGTATTTTCTTGGTACGACATGCGTAGGAATAGAAATGAGGCTGGAAACAGATGAGTGTTTATTTGGAGAAAAACCATTTGGTCCACACCATTCAAAGAACCTTCTTGTCACCTGAAAGAAAAGGAAATGAACATAAAAACCATCCAGCCAGGACAACATCTAGCGCTATATCACCCTCATAAAAGCTCCACCTGGGTGCTCTCTGTACCACGTGAGAGCACGGTGTGCAGCAGGGTTAGGAAATTTGCTTGAAGTGAATATTTTCAGTTGGGAAAATGTATAAAGTAGATGTGGTGGAAGAAGGACTGTGTATGGGAGAGAAGAGTTGTCTCCAGTCAGCAAAGGCTGCTTCCAGCACAGTGGTTAATCACAATGCATCAAATGGTATAAAGAAGTTTTAAAATGTTTTTGTTTAGATTGATAATTTTTTAAGGCAAGGTTTGTGTTTCTGTTTTTCTTAACGAATCCCTTGGTTCCAGTGCTGACTTAAGTTGTGGGTGTTAAATGTTCATTTACCATTTGGAAGTTTGATTTTGGTGAATATTTAAGGCTGACATTCAGTATTTCCTCGGAGCGATTCTGCACATCTCCATTTTTGCAATGAGCAAACATGCAACATCTTTTAATAGGCCATCTGCAAATTACATTCAGACACAAACCAACATGTGGTGTATTTTTGCCCACATGTTTCTTCTGCTTCACTCAACATCTCCCAGGTGTTTCAGGAGCAAACCCCTGTCAAATCACACCATTTCTCATGGGCCACCAGGCATCCCTACCCAACAGCTCCTGTTCAACCCACCGTCTCAGAGCCCCCAAACCACTTACCTTCTCCTTACCTGCAGAACTCTCAGTTGAATGCCCTGAGCTCGTTTCTGCACAGGAAGATTTTATACTTCTGTCCTTTTCTTGGAAACCTTTTCTTTTTTCCCTGCTGTTGGTGAGTTTGCCTCCTGGTTTCCACCTGGAGGAAGCTCTTGCACGGAGCTCCTTTTTGTCCAGCATGGGCCCACGGAAGCAGGAGTTGGCATTTAGACTTGTAGAGCTATTTCAGAGCTGTGTAATTTCTTTGCCTGACCACTGGGTTGAGCTGAGCACAAGGAGCAGTCACTGTATTATCTAGTCAGTGCAATCTAATGCTGTATATAATTTGGATTTGTACTTTAACCAGATGATCAGAGAATCATGGGATTGTAGAATAGTTTGGGTTGGGAGGGACCTTTAAAGGCTATCTTGTCCAACCCCTGCCATGAGCAGGGACATCTTCAACTAGACCAGGTTGCTCAGAGCCCCATCCAACCTGGCCTTGAACACCTCCAGGGATGGGGCATCTCCCACCTCTCTGGGCAACCTGGGCCAGGGTCTCACCACTTTAGTTGTAAAAAAAATGTCATCTCTATATCTAGCCTAAATCTTTCCTCTTTTAGTTTAAAGCCATTACCCCTTGTGCTATTGCAACATAGCCTGCTATGGTCATAATTCAATTTTAGAAGAAGCAGGAGAAGGGTATTTCAGTACCTTGCCACCTGCTGTATTTGTCCAAGAGCTGAGCATGTGGGGCACAAGTGTGGCCCTTCATGTGACATAAGCCTCCAGCAGTTCACCCAAGTATCGGTTGTATTTGCTGAGACATTTTCCATTGTGAATAAATGTTGAGCTTCCCAGCCTCAGAGAAGCAAGTTTTGTGTCTTTCTTCCCAGTGAGGGTGACGGAGCCCTGGGACAGGCTGCCCAGGGAGGTCATGGAGTCTCCTTCTTTGGAGGTTTTCAAGCCCTGCCTGGATGCTCCTGAGTGACCTGCTCTGGCTCTGTGTAATCCTGCTTCAGCAGGGGAGTTGGACTACATGAGCTTTATGGTCCCTTCCAACTCTAAAAAAAATTCAGTAAACAATTTAGTGAAATTCAGTGTCCTGTAGCAGATAGCCTGGATCCATGAAGACCAAGAGCTCCGCAGTTCAATCTAGAGATGACTTGTGTTTAGGGCTTGGGCCACCTTCTCAGGCTGTTACCTAGAAGCACCAGCTGTGTGGGGTGGGGGGAGCAGTAGCAGAAGTGGGAATTGGCCCTAAACTCGTGACTGGGGTAAGGGTTCGAGGAGAGAGAACTGTGACAGGGATCCTGGGTGCAGGGCAGCTCCTGGAGCCAAACCCTGAGGATGCCCCCTGGTTCCTGGTCTCGGCCATGAGCTGAGAAGAAACGTGTGATCCAGACAAAGTAGTCTGGTATAAGCTTGTTTTAATCTATTCCACTGCAGTGGTGGAGAAACTCTTTTGGGCACTTATTTTAAACCTGTTTTGTACTGATGTAACTTAATCTGATTCCTTGGTGATTTAAGCTATATTTGACATAAACTGGAGTGAAATTGATTTCTATTCACCCACACAGACATTTCCAGCAATTTAACCAGCTCAATTTTGAAAGTGATGTTAAGGCATGGGATCTCAAAGCGAGCTGGGGAAAAGGAGGGTGCTGTGGTGGCGGAGGAGCCCAGAGGGGACAGGTTAGGGGGGTACCTGGGCACCCCGACCCACAGCGCCAACAGGTACCACCTCACAGCCCAGTCGGGTGAGAGATCTGGCTGCTGTCCCTGTGCCCTCGGGTAAACCAACAAACTCTCTGTAGGAGGAGTACAGCAAAAGCCAATATTCTGCCTAAAGTATTTCAGGTTCTTTTCTGTTCTTATTGCTCTAACACTGAGCAGAGATTTACGGTGTACTCCAAGGTGGTGATTGAATGTATCTGTGCTTCAGGACCTAATCATGTAAGCAGAAATTAAAAATGGCATTTTTTAAGAGGAATATTGACTCTACATCAGTTGCCACAGTTATCAGGGAACGTTCAAAAGCCTACAGCAGAGCTGTGTTTATTTTATTTATTTTGATATCCAAATCTACTTGGGGAAAGGAATTGCTTAGATAAAGTCTTTATAAAAGGGAAGCTGGAGAGCACCTCTTCAAAGCACAATGATGTGTGACACAGCACCCCAGCCAGGAGCTCTTGGACTCCGGGACGGCAGCCAGCATTATTTTCATTTCTTGTTTGTTGTGAGCGCATCTTGAAGTCTTTTGTAAGTAAAGGCAGAGCTTTATTGTAAGTTGGCGAGTTCCACAAACTAGAACAGCTTGTAACCTAGGGGTAAGGCACTGCCACAGCGACTTCTGTTTTTCTGGCTGGTGTAGCATGACTCGGTGGCTTTGCTGAGCCCATGCAGGAGGCCCTCAGGATGTTGGCACTAAAATGTGACTTCTGTGTTTTTATCTGAAGTTGAGTGTTTTTTCTTGTTGCACCAGAGCTCAGGTTTGAGTTCAGTGCTCTCCTTTTGCTTGCAGTCGTGCTGTCGGTTTTCCAAGGGCAGCTCTCATTGCACAAGCTCTTGGAAAGGATGAACCTGAGCATCAGCGGGTTGTCAGGGCCAAAGAAAACCACGGACCCAGAGTCAGACGCATGTAATGGTCTCCTCTCCCGGCACGTGTCCCACCCATCCCACCCCAGTGGCAGGGGAGCGGAGGGGAGAGTGCTCTGGAGCAGGAGGAGCTGGGATTTGGGAGGAACAGGCCATGAACCCTTCCCCAGGAGACCTGCCCGTGCCCTTCAGACAGGACCTTTCTGCTGCACTGCTTCAGATCGTCACTTACCAGCAGGTGCTGCAAGAAGTTCTGGTTTCCCGTTTTCCGCAGCTGCCTCTGGAGGAGGACTTGCTCCCTTTGGTTTTCCGAGCTGGGAGGAGAGGAAGGTCTCCTGCTAGCAGGCTGCTGGCTCCGGTGGTACAGCCAGCCAAATATTGCCCTCCTGCGGAGCAGCTTCGGGCAGCGTGAGCGGCAGGGAGGGGAAGAGCGAGCCTGGGGCAAGTCCCCGAGCTGAGCCAGTGCGGGTGGCTCAGGACAGAAGATGGCCTGTAACAGTTAGAGGGAACAGCCAAAGGGCCATGTCAACAGGTCAGGGAGAAGGTGCTTTGCAGATCACTAAAGTAAGGTGAGCTGAACGCTGTGAACGCAGCCAGGAGGGCACCAGATGTGTTACTCCACGACTGCTACAGAATCTGGTGTTCTGGAAGGCCAGGAGCCACTCCTCCCTTCTGCTGCAGCCACAGGGTTCCCTCTCTAGCAGCACTGCTGCTTTCCAGCCCGAAACATCTTCCTCTGCTCCTCAGAGGGCAGCTCCCGCCACCAGTTCCCAGTGACTTGGCACCAACTTTATTGTAAGAGCAACTTTCATACAGTATGAGATAAATGTGGGTTTTACTAAAGTCTGTGGGGAGAAATTCCGTACCTTCCCATCCACCCCTGTGTGATTGTAAGAGCTGTGTGAACTCTTCCCTTTGAAGAGTCAAAAACCTGAACTTCTGAACCACCAGTTTTCTGCAGTCATGCCAAAGGCATATATTGCCAGATCCACATCTCCTGAGCTTTTCCGACCACAGATACCAAAAGCAGGTGTTTGTGTCCCATCTCAAGTTATTTGTATGCTACAAGCTGCAAAATGTGGATCTGGAGGGAAGTTTTGGAGTATAAATGAGAGCTGACCCCAGATGAAGTAACTGCTGCTTAAAACCACATGCAGAATGTACGCGTAGGGGGCTGCCTGGCTTTCTGGTAGATCAAAGAGCTGGCTGCAAACTCGTTGCTATAGCCACAGGTCAATATGAACTTGGAACCAAACTACAAGTCCAGCAAAACTGGAGAAATCTCAGGAAAATTCCCTGGCTGGCCCAGTAAGCAATGAAGGAAGTCGTTTAGGCTTGTTAACCAGCCAACACTGAGCTGGAAGTGCTGGAAAGGTAAAATTACATTAAACTACGAGGCATGAGGTGCTGCAGGGCCAAGCTGTTGCAGTGAATAGTGCAGTACTTCAGTGCTCTTCTACTGACCAGTCTCTGCTCGGAGTCTCTGAGGGGTTGTGATTCCTCTCCAGTGCAAATGCCAAAGCTTTTGTTCTGCCACAGCTAATGCAGTCCTTCTCAGATGCTGAGACAATCTCCTGGATCACCCTGGGCATCCCAGCTCTGCCAGGCGCTGCTCTGGTTCAGAGCCTGCCCCATGGAAATGGGGGTGGTAAGTCCATTTGGCCATACCGCTCAACCACCAGGCCTGTAGCTGAGACCAGGACCAAGACCATGCCAAGAAGATGAGAAAGACCTTCTGATGAAAGGAGCTGAAGGTGAAGGAGGAAAGAAGAGATCAGGCAGAGCCAAATGGCAGCTCTGACCTTGCTCAGCTTTTGGGAGAGACCTATTAAAGGAGCCAAAGTGGAGAAAATGAAGTGTGATAGCAGTGCAACTCAGTCACAAGTCACACTGGTAGTAACAGACAGGAGAGCAGTAAAAAGGCTGAGAGACTTTGAGAAGAAGTGGAGTATGTTCCTATCTTGCTGTCGAGAGCTGAGAAATAAGTTTTACCAAGGCTTCTATCCCAGCACTCTTGGCAAAGACCTTGCTCTTCCTGCTGGCTCAGGACGTGGCCCCGTGTCCTCCCATTGCTCTGAGACATGAAGAGCCCCAGCTCTCAGCCTGACTCAGAGCCTGCAGGCTGGGAGGCTCCTCTCGCCAGCCTGACCGAACTCATGGCTCCCACAAGTCGTGGCCCCAAATGCCGAGTCTGTGAGCTGTGTCCAAGTCCTTTGTGTCTCCAGGGGAGTGCCTGCCCCACTGTTGCCCCGTGATGGCCCTTAGCCTGCCAGCCATCCCCATCCAGCCTGGCACTGGTGCATCTTTACAGGGAGAGAAGAAAGATTTCTCTTTTCTTTTCTCTCTGCATCCAACTGGCAGCTGCTTGCTCTGTTACCACTGAGCCATCAGTTCCTTCACTTTATTCTAGTTTATTTGTGGCTGGGGGAGCGTCTGGACTTGAATTTCAGCAGCCTCACTGAGGCCTTAGGCAGAGCAAGCAGTTCTGTAAAAACACTAATTCAGAAGATCAAGACTCTGCAGACCACAGTGTCTGAGCCCTAAAACACTGTAGCACGTGAACAGAGGTAACCGGGACACTGAGGGAACCTTTGCATGAACCTATTGGGATAAAAGGGATGAATTTTGTATACCTGAAGAGGCAGGACCCTGGCTGATGGGTGAAGAGAACACAGGACAATCCAGTGCTCATCTGTTTCTCTTGTGGACACAGATCTGGAAAACTGGCTTTTTGTGCGAAATGTCGCTGCTGCCTGTAGCACTGCACCTGTTTGCGTCAGATCCGAAAGTCTTGGGAGCCCCTAAAAAAGAAGAGTTTACATGTTTTCTACTGTTGTGATTGCAGCGGGTTCTCGGTTCTGCAGAGGGTTTACGAAAGGTCACTGCATGTGACTCACCACAGCCCGGGGAGCACTAACAGTTTGAGCAACTTCCAGCCTGGAGTTTTCCAAAACATGAATGTTCATGGAAGGAAAAAAAGACACCAAGTGTTTTTAAGGATTCAGTTTTGTAAAGGGCATCTGGGTTGGAGGATTATGTTACCTAATAAGTATCTAGATCTTCCGTGTGCTGGCATTTCATTACATACACTGGCTCCGTCCTTCTCTGTGTTTGAATTTCCTTCCTGTGTCCCTTTTTAGTGAGTCTTCAGCTTTTCAGAAGTTAAAAAGTTTGTACCCTTTGCAAGGACTCCTTAAATGTCCTGCACCTCCTTCCAGCTGCTCCTTTCTCTCTTGGCTCTGCTTTAGGGACATTATGGAGGAGTTGGGAAACATGACCGTGTTGGAGCTAAAGGCAGATGAGCTGTGTTCAAAGAAGTCCTCTTGCACAGAGGTGGAAAACAGATGCTTTCCCTGCATCCCTGGGGATGAAGGTGAAACCAGTCACAGTTTTCAGCAAGGTCCTAATTAAAACCCCAGCCTCTCTCAGAAACTCATCAAGCCAGTGTCATGGGGCTTTTCTAGCACCACCAAAGGTGCCTATTCCTCAAAATGGTCAAGTGTCACAAGAAACCACTTCTCTGAAAGGCAGGATATTATAACGTTGTGGGATTTTAGTCTGCTAACCACATTTTAGGACATGACATCACCTTTGTGGTCTCACCAGTAATGAGTCTGGCATGTGGGGTAAGAGCAGCCTGGCTTTCCTGGTAGCCAGGATGTTCAGCAGACCAGGATGTCCTAAAATAGATCAGATTCCACTTCCGAACTTATGGTGACCGTCTTTGCTCAGTTGCTAATCTGCTAGCCCTGTCCTCCTTCTCTTTTCTCCAAAAACGGGACAATGAACATCAAATGCATTGCACGTGGATGTCCTGGCACATGGTGAGACCCTGCCCAAGCCACGTGGGTCAGAGCCGCCTGTTCTTCCATCAAATGAATGGACTCTAATAGACATTCCTTGCCACAACAGAAACCAGGCTCTGGGCAGTGGAAAGGCAGTCAGAAGACACTGGGGCAGCTGAATCTGTGTGGTGGGCTCTTCATGGAGTAGTGGGTCTCCCCTGGTGCACGTGCCAGAAGTGCTGGTCTGGGCCCACATGCTGGGAGAGGAAGAAAACAGCGAGGGTGGCACAGGGGTGGCTGGAGATGCCTCTGGCACCTGCAGTGAGATGTCCCTCTGCGTGGAAGATGCTGGAGATGGCACCAACGTGGCTGCACGTCAAGGCTGGGGTGAATTCCTCACCATCTTCCCTGTTCAGAGCAGCCATAATCTAATGTAACATGCCTGCATAAATACTGTCCCGACTGCAGCCCCCCTGGCTTTTGTTGTGCTGGTGGAGGAGGAAGGGAGGGAGGGAACGAGCCTCGCTGCACTGGTGTTCCGAGGCTGGTAATTAACATGGCACAATGCTGTTACAGGTCCCAATAAAAATAAAAAGTCTTTGCAGTTATAATGAGATATTCATGCATGGCAGCACCAGAGTATAAACTAAACTTTTATTGTATGTGTTAGCTATGGTAAATGAAGCGAAACAGGGCTAAATTCATTACGTCCCATCTCAGCTGCATCTCACAAATAACGGGCCTTAAACATTTTCATCAGAAAGTCCATTTCCTTGTGTTGCCAGCAGCAGTTAACCAGTACGGAATGTTCTCTCTGCAGAGATGGTTGAACCTGAGGGTGATATAGGACAGTGGTAAACATTTGTTAAGTAATTAATATAACCTGTTTACAAGGAGCACCCGGCGCCACAAGCGGTAAATAGTGTCTCACACCTTTTGTCTCTGCCAGAGGGTGGGAGCTCTGTGGTGGGGATGCGGCCGTGGGGCAGCACCGGTGAGGAGGTGGTGGGGATGTGGATGGGGAACTGAGGGGCACGGGGCAAAGGATGGGCACATTTTGGTAGCCCTGCTTCCTCACCTGAGAATGGCTTGCTGGCTCTGTGACCAAGGCCATCGTACCGTCTGTGGCAGAATTAGGAGCCATGGGAAGTCATAGCAGGTGTGGGGGAAGGAGGGATGGTCCTTGGTGCCATTGCCCCCTTGGCCCCACGGGATGGTTAGTAGGAAGCAGGGGGCTGAAGGCCACTCCCTCGTTTCAGAGAGAACTGGCAAGGAAGGATGACAGCCTTTGGCTGCATCTCTGAGCTGTGCCTGGTGACATTCCTCAAGGACATTCAGCTCATGGTGGTGTGCGTCATCTGGGCTCTTTGGTTGGTTTCTTGGGTGCAGTTTGCTGTTTCTTTCATGTGGTTGGTGTTTAAGGGAAGAGGCTGCCCAGGGCAGTGGTGGAGTCACCATCCCTGGAGGTATTTAAAAGCTGGGCAGACGTGTTACTGAGGGACATGGGTTAGGGATGGTTTCTGTCAGTGTTGGATTGATGGCTGGACTAGATGACCTGAAAGGTCCCTTCCAACCCAGGCAATTTTATGATTCTAAGGGAATCCTAGAATCTGACTTTACAGCACGAAGCCTGGCATCTTCTGCACTTTTTTACCGCTGAAGTATCTTGCAAATTGAAGAGCACTAACTAAAAGGTTGTCTAGTTTGGCGCTGGTTTCATTAGATAAAGCTAGACGTTTGCTGCTGATAATACTTCCACAAATTCAGAATTAATCATAGCATAATAGAATCTGGTAGCTTTGGTTGTTAATTCTCTATTGAGTCTGCATCCCCATGTTTATTCTCATTTGTTCTGATAAGGTCCATTGTCTCTAATATTGCTTCGTAAAGGGTAAGAAATAAATCAACGGTATTTAGCTTTCCTAACCATCTGGTCTGGCTTACATCCCAAAATCAATTTTTAAGTTGGGCACGGTTTGTGTATTTTTGCCTCGTAACAGAGAATGTCTCTGGGGAGAGAAGGGAAGGAAGAGTCGCTACTAATCTCACCCCAGGGATTAATCACTTTGTAGATGCTGCACTTGAAACTCCACAGGTTTTTGTGGTTGTCATAGCTTCGGTTGTTGGGCTGAGCTCTTGTAAAGTGCCAAAAGGAACTTCTTTCTCTCTGTATTAATGGGATTAACACTTTGAACAGCAATGCATTACTTTGAAGCATAAAAGCACTTGTTTTGGATGTGGAGTTTATTTGCTTTGGTCTCAACGATGTTAATCTTCAACATGTGTATACATTATAATGCACGTCTTGGGTCATTATAAAACCATCCTGTGGAGTTAAGCCAATTGTTTTTAAGAGGTGTTGTTAATGTCGTGAAATTTAATGCATTTGGGAGCTACTGTATTGCCACAGATGGGAAATATATCTTGCAAACTATAAATTTTTAAAAATTATTTAGCAGCTCCATTGCTTTGTGGGGCCATGTGGCACCGAGCACAGGATAATTCCACAGCTTTCATTAAAACACACAATCATAAAACATTTAAAGTTCACAGGCGATGTTTTCTGGAACTATTATAATAATTAGAGAAGGAAAATGGATTTAATAAAAGTTGTAAACAATTATCATCAGCCAGACCTCATCCCTTTCTGCAAACCCCATCTGCATTGCACATCTGGGCCCAGGGCCCGGGAAGTGACCGAATTCCATCTCAGCCTCCCCGGCCTAGGAAGGGAACGTGCTGTGGGGTCACTCCAGGACACAGCAATGACAGAGAGACTTGAGGAGGACAAATCTGTAAAATAAGCAAAAGAACTAATAAATACCCTTCCACTCAGACCAGAGCCTCCTGGCAGCCTGTGGTGGACGCTCGGGGCTCATTTTCCCAGGGCTGTGCGGAGTCTCCACTTTGCCAGGCTGACACAAAAGGATTTCAACATCAGCAAAGACTCGGGGCTGAGGTTTGTGACAGCAGATGGGACACGGAGCAGAGGGGCCTCGTGTCCTGGTGCCAGGAGGGGCGGTACCTCTGAAGGGAGTGAAGCTTCACTGGTGTGAGCAGAGGCCACATCTGATGGGGGCTCAGGGGGGTCGGTGTGCTGGTCCCCCCTCCACCTCGGGCTCGGAGAGCACAGGCACAGCTCTGGAAGGAGAGGGAGCAGCCAAGTGATCCAGCTGGACGCCTGCCGCTGCCTAACCCTTCTCCAGAACTTGGAGCATGGGTTTCTCCAGCCAAGCTTCTGCTATCAGCCTGTCCCATGTACCTCTGGAGCCCGGCAGATGGAGCTTCTTGATGCGCTTCAGCTGTCAAGATGAAGCATGTGAGGTTAAAATTGTGAATTTTTACTTAAAAGTAATAATGGTTGGACTCTAACCTACTGAATCATGCCCAGTGGTGAAATCCTCGGGTGCAGCTCATCCCTGCAGGGTGGAGAGCTGCTGTGTTAGTGAAGCAGCCGCGAGATCGGACAGCTGGGAAATTTAGTCGGGCTGGGTTGATCATGAGCATCTTCGGAGTGATGAGAAGTTACAATCCCAAATTGCAGCTGGTGGAGGAATATTCTGGAAAGAAGGTTCATGTGGTTTAGGTTTGATACTTCACACAACAGCCATGGTCTGCTGAGATGCCGAGTGCTTCTCACTGATACAGAGAAATGTGGGGTGTTTGAGTCCCCTTCTCTGGAGATCTTCAAGCCCCACCTGGNNCTTTGGCAGGGGAGTGGGACTGGAGGATCTCTAGAGGTCCCTTCCAGCTCTGACAATTCCGTGATTCCGTGACCCCCATTCCCTGTCATACCCTCTGCAGTTCTTTGTTAGGCCCTGGGCATTTGCAGCGCCTTTCTTCAAGGTGATGGAGGTGCTTGTCTTTTTACTAAGAAAGATGAAATTTAAGATAAGGTGGAGGGGAAAGAGGTTCCAGGGATCTAGCAAAGAAGTTGTTTTCTCCAACTGAATTATGCGTGCTGCTAGGTATTAAATAGGCTTTTCTTGGTTCAGGAGTTCATTTATGTCATTTGATATTTCGTGCGAGTGTCAGCCGTGCAGCTGTGATTCATGTACTCACATGGGAAGGCAAACAGGATCAGGGGAAGCAGACCGTTCTTTGATTTGAGGGATCTTCAGCTGGGTCTGGCAGCCTGACTCTGAATTTGAGAGTCCAGGGCCATTTCATCTGCTTCTGCGCGTTTCCCTGGCTACAGAGTTCAGGCTGGATGGGTCCCCTGGAGGGCGAGTGTCCCACCGGGAGCCGATGCCTGTGGCTGGGGCCGGTCGCTGGTGTGGCCGAGCATGGCCCCACTCTCCAGCACTGCGTTGGGCCGGGCTGTTGGCTACTGACCTAAATTGAGAGTGAGCAAAGAGAGCAAGCAGCTGCCCCACCACTGTTGCTCTGTTTTCAGCATGGATCGAGCCTCCCTAATCCCCTCGGATTTTGTATCTACCAAAACAGCTTGGGCCCATCAGTAAATTGCAGTGGCATATGGTCCAGGTTTATGAGTAATCTGGCACACGCTTAAGGCAAGGAGGACGTCATCCTTCAGCAAATACAGAAAATATTGTGGGGCTTTTTTTTTTATGACTGTATTTAATATAGTTGATGAGAAAGCTGTGAGAAATGTTTACCTTTTAAGCCAGTCCTATTTAAATTTCAGATGCTGGTTGAAGCAGCTACGTAACAGGAAACAAATATAAATAAAAGGAGTCCCATTGTCCTGCAAACATTTTGTTGCTTAATACTGACCCCGTGAGTGCTTTTGGGGCCAGAGGAGAAGGTGGTCAAGTGGTGCCACCAGTCATCCCCAACACAACATCAGGGTGAGGGAGGTTCCCAGCATCACATCAGCCACTTTTAAAAGTCCTCATCAGGTCCATACAGGAGAAGTAGTTCCTCTAGATGCGGTGTATGCCAGAGGGCACAGCCTCATCCCTAGAAGAGGGAGCAGTTTGGGCTGCTTTGGGAGGAAAAGGCTTGATCTGGGGCAGCTGGTGGGCCTGACCCTGGTGGATGATGGCAGCAGATGTCCCTGCTTGGTTTGCAGCTCGTCTGTAAGAGCTGAAAGACACCACCAAGGGTGAACTTACCATTGGCTTTGTCTGGGCAACGCATCTGAAAGATTTCCAGGTCCTGGTCAAGTAAACCTCTTTGACATGGTCTGTCTTGGCAGGAAGCCGTCAGCGGCACCACAACAGGGCTGGAAGGTGCCAGCAGGGCTGGGGGCATCCGAGGGCTCAGCTGAGGTTCCCCAGGAGGCATTTGCCCTGTCTTGGCCCTGCTTCAGAACTGGGGCATCGCTGGGGGCCTGCGGAGGACGTGAGAGATGGGAGGTGGCTTTGTTGTGTAAAAAGCTGCAGGAACATTGAGGGTGCTTTTCCTTGGCACTTAATTTGTCTCTCTGGGTCTTACCAGTGGCATGGCTGGGACACGGAGCCTCTCCTCCCCTTGCAGCTGCTGTGGGCAGAGGCCTTGAGCTTCCTCTTGCTCTTCCCAAGATCCATCTTTCCTCAAGATGTTTGAGGGTCCAGCTGCAGGAACCCTCACGCTCGCCAGCTCTTCCTGCTCTGCATTACCAGCCTGCCCGCGCCATGTAATGCTTTGGCAACGTAAAGTGTTCTCTTTGGTTGCATAGACGTGGCCCATAGCTTGCTCCCAAAAAAATAGCAAGTCATGTCCGAGGTGAGGGTTGACATGTCCTTCCCCGTGAGGCGGTTGGCAGCGCGGGGAGTGGGTCCCAGAGAGCCCTCTCTGCGCTGGGGCCGGGCATGGGCCGGACTCGCCTCTGCCTCCCGCCTGCCCCGACAGGGGCTTCAGTGGGGTCACAGCTGCTTTTCATCACCAAGGGGAGCTAAGGAGGTTGTGGATGGCAAGGGTTTAATTGTGAAGAGCAGGGGCTGTGCAGAGCTGCTCTAAAAGAAAAAAAAGGGCTTTTTCATGTAAAGAAACCAAATTGGCTTGCGAAAATAGGTTTTATATCATTCTTACACATCAGAAGAAGCAGAAATGGCGTGTTTCTCCTCTTAGCAAAGTTTTGAAAGCAAAGTTCAGCAACCAAGGAAATGAATAAAAATCTTCCAGCTGACTTACACGGATTGTGCTGGATTGAGCACAAACGTTGTGTCAGATAGTACTGTCCTGTAAAATGTAAAAAAGGTCACTTTTGGTGGTTATCGGAGGGCCTGTTCAGAGGAAATGATTTGAAGTAGCAAAGCCAGTCCAGCAGCTGGTTTGATTTAGTTACAGAAATGTTAGTGCCTGGCTCCAGAGAAGTCCTGCAGCCCATGTGTTTGAAGCTTTAGAGAGAATTACCATAGAGCTTAGTTCAGGGGAACATGGGGAGCTTATTGTGGTCTGTTTGTACACAGAATGCTCTGGCATGTAACGGCCTCCCGTTGAAGGGCTGGGGCCAGGGACCTTTGCCCTGTCCCTGCATCTCCTGGGGTGTTCCTGCAGGACACGGGGACCTGGTCTGAGCACAGGGCATCGGGGCAGGAGCAGAGGTGGCACAAGGAGGTCCTGAACTGAGGGTTCCTCTGGGCATCGCAGACACCAGGGAGGATGCGCTGGGCAGCCACACGGGCAGCTGCAGGGGGAGCAGCCGTGGCAGCGTTTTGGTGCCTGGGCTGTTGCTCGCACGGTAGTGGTGCTCTTGCTGGCGTGGGGACAGTCAGCCTGGCCTGGGCCGGGGAGCAGGGCGCAGCCTGTGCCCGTGCCCTGCTCCGAGAGAACGGCTGCCTGACTCCCTGGGAAACACCGAAACAAAGCACTCCATTTCCTGAACTATTGTTTCACAGGCAGGAAAAATAGTTACAGAGCTTGGCTGGGATTTATGATGTGCTGTGGTCACCTCGTCCTCCTTAAAAACTGATCGTGGCAACCAAAAGTATTTCCCAGGGAGCGGAATGACCCCCAGCTGCCACCGGTCCCCACGCTCACTTTCCCTCTGCACTGCAAGGGATACACTGAATAGTTTACACAAATCCCGAGGAATTCGTTCTACAGAATTTGTGGTTTCTAACCGCAAAGAGAAAACACGTTGATAAATCTATTTAAATAATAGCAAGTGCATTGCCAGCGCGGCTGGCGGGGCTCTGTGTGCAGAGGAAAGGACGTGGGGAATGTCAGCGCTGCAGAAGGGGAGAGAGTTTGAGGGTCAGCGGGGGGACCCTGAGTCATCCCTGCCCCGGCCGCTCGGTGGGTGGTGAAGAAATTCCAGCTCCTCCAAGGAAGGCTCCGTGCTGCCAGCCCCTTGCTTTCCAGCCTGGTAACAGGGCCTCAAACAACTTATAAATAGCTTAAACCTTGGGATTTTAAAACTTTAAACGGTGCCTTTGGGATTGTATTTATTCAAATCTTAGCTTTCTTGTTGGCTTAGGTTTTTTGCTCTTTGCTGCAATGTTTGAAGTAATACATTGTGCACTTATAAAGAAGCTTTGCTTTTTAAGTAGAAACTGATTTTTTTAAGGCTGGGGATTGTAATTTTTTTTTTTGTTGTTTGGCACAGTCCAATTCTGCCCTCTGCAAATTAAAGAAAATATCTCGTATTAAAGAGGGGGATCAAAAGCATGTGGTCTCAGCAGCAGGATATAAAAAATCCCATCTCTGGGTCAGGGCATCCCCGAGCTGCTGACTGTGGCCTGAGAGAGGATGCAGGGAAAATACAGGCGCTGGCACGGTTGTCACCATTGTGTTTGTGTGCCTTGTGTCCCCATGACAGGAGGCTGGGCTACACACATTTGGTTTGAACCATTAATGCTCTGGCGGTGTTTTGGGGGGGTCTTAATAATAACCAGGCTGTGTAACGAGGAGGATGAGAGGTGATGGAACGTTCCCTGAGGTCATTCTCCCCCTGGCAGAGCGCTGGTCATCTCTGTCCACCTTCTCTGACTCTGTAGATGGCAGTGTCTTGTTCCATGGAGTGTGGAGGAAGCAGAGTAGCCGCTCGCTGCAGCTGGGTGTCTGGCTAGAAGGCAACGGGAATCTCTGCATCAGGCATCAGCAGTGATGGGGGGTAGATACCTGTGAGAGGGTTGTTGGGGACACCTTTGCAGGAGGTCCGGCCATGTGGGGAAGATGCTCTGAGATGCAGTAGCTGCTGTGTGGCTTGTAAGGGGAGGACTAGTTCCCTGGGCCTTTCTGTGCCACGCTACTAGTTCATTAATGGCATTTTCCAGCTGAACACAAGATCCCCTTCCCATTCAGCCATTTCATGGCAAGTGCCTGCAGAGCCAGCCTTGGAGCAGGGGTGTGGGGTCCCCATGGACACGCTCTCTGCTGCGGGACTGGTGGTTCCTTCACGTTCTTCCGCTTCTGAAGGGAATTGGTGAAGCAAGGAGCTCCAGTTCCCTGTAGTCCCTAGAAAGCCAAGGGCATCTGCTCACAGTTCTTAATTTAAGTGTGTGTTGACAGTATCTTCACATGCTCTGTTGCTTTGCTGTGATTCTGTGTTTGCTGGGATTGATTGGGGACATGGCCCCGTCTCCCCCTGCCGGGTCTCCTTGGGCAAAGGCCCTTCTTGGGGACTTTTCTGTGATGAAGCCGTTGTCTCTCTTGAGGTCAGGATATCAGTCATCATGAGTGGCCAAGATTCAAGTTGCCGCACAGTGGTGTGTGAGATACTGTGGTCAGTCCTCCCTCTTTATTCCTGAGAAAATGGTAGTACCTCAGTCGTTCCCCTGGGCGTTTATTGGAGGAGATGGAGGTTAAAAGAGCCCAGAGGTGTTGACAGTAGAGCTCACTTTGGATTGAGACCATACCCTATGCAATGGTCCCTTCCCTTGGAACACCATGCGGAATAGGAAGGTGAAATAAGGAGTGAACGTGCTCCTCGTGTTGAGCAAGTGCTGTTCCCTGTGACGTGGTGGGGTATGGGGGCAGCGTGCCCATGTGGGCTGGGAGCCCTACAGCTACTCGCAGCCCTGGGACCTGTGGCCCGAGAGCCTCTCCTTCCCCCGGCAGTCTCAGCTCACCGCCGGAGTTTGGCTGCCATGTGCCAAATGTGCCAATAGCTCCCCAGAATGCAGCTTGGTGGGAAGAGCCCCCTCGTTCCCTGCCCAGGGTTAACACGGGAAGGGGAACAGTGGCGTTTCTGCAAGTGTGGGACTTCTGAGTGGTTCTGGCCTTAAAAATACTTTTTTATAGGTATCACTGCTTGGAAAAAAAAACCTCTTTTGTCAGACTGGCGTGTCTCAGCCTGTGCCTGTTGCCCTTGATATTTTGTTTTTATCTCACAAATTATGAGTCAGAGATTGTATTTGTGGCTGTGCACATGCGCAGGGACCTGCTGCTGCTGCAGGACACGCTCACTGGGGCCCTGGACACCGAAGGAGTTAAACTGCTTTCCAATTGGCCTCTTCATGCTAATAAAGTACCTTGGAGCTGGTCCAGCAGGCAGACACCTGGGTATTATTCGAGCATCTGACACCCCTAGAGAACCAGAGCCTTGATGAGCTTTATACACTAACAGAAATCTTGGAAAAGAAAGGAGGCTTTCCATAGAAAATGGATTTTCAGGGCCAGCTGAAGGACATGACGTTCAAGATCATTGCTTTAAAATAATTTCAGCTGCAGTTAATGTGAAGCAAAGAAGAAAAGAAAACCCAAGACAGTGAAAGGGTAATTAATTCCGAGTTTGAACTGCAATTTGAGAGGGCTATATTGTGAAGTGACCCTTTACCAACTTCTATCTGAACCGGCTCTTCTCATAAAGCCCTTTTACAGATGAAATGTAGTGTTGTTTTACTTTTACACCATATGTTTGTTCTCCCCCAGCATTATGGCCTGACCTTGAATTCCAGCCCTTGCTAGAAGAGAGGGATGTGGCGGGGTCCTGCTGCGAGCCCCCGGCACAGGCAGCAGAGCCTGTGTCCCTTGGCCCGGGACAGCCCAGGCTGTCCCCTGGGTGAGCCCCCATCCCTGCTGCTTTCTCCCTCCTTCCTGCCCGGGTGGCCGTAACCTGTGCCTTTGCCAGGTGAGCTCTGCAGATCACCTCTCTGTTCGGCTGCCCCTTGGGGAGCCCCAGTGCCCCCCCGGCCCCAGGGCACTCACCCCATCGAGCTGCCTCTTCCCAAGGCTGTTTCAGTGAACGTGGGTCTTTCGACACCAGGCTGTGGCTCCCACCTCCTCTGTCCCCAGTGTCACTCCTGTTTCTCTGCATCTTGTGCTGAATGTCTCTAGAAGCTTAGAAATGCTTTTTATGAGGAGATGTTCAAGTGATTAAAGCATGTACAGAATATGATGTTTATTATTGGGCATTTCCACTGTAATTTGAAAAATATATTTTTCTGGCCTGGTTACTCTTCCTCAGCTTAGAGAGAAACTGAATAAAAAGCCTCAGGGCCAGAGCTCTAATGAGATTCACATTTTGGACATCATATTAGTATAATAATGCATTTCACACTGTTGTTTCCTAATTTGCTTAATCAAATAAAAGGAGATCAAGCATTACATAGCCCAGCCTCCCCATTCCAACAAGGTAACACTGAACCCATCAGTTTTGCAGTTCAATTAATTTTCCCTACACAGGTTGGCTTAAGCACCTAATTTAATCAGGGTTTTGCAGTCGTATCTCTAGACACGATATATTCCGGGTGTTGGCAACACCCTGAGCAGGGGGCAGGGCTGAACGGGGGAGCAGACGAGGGGAGAGATTTGGGGAGAGGCGTCCTGTGCCGCTGCGTGTGGTGCTGCCGCGCCGTGGCGTTCCCTGCCGCGGTGTCCCGCTGCCCGGGACTAGAGGGCTTTGCTGGGGCAGGGCTCCCTGTGCCATCGGTAGATGCTCCAGGGGAGTAGGGGATGGCGCTCGGGCAGGTGGCCAGGCCTGGGGTGGCCCTTGCCTTCTGAGTCTGGAGCAAATGCTAAAGCCGGCGATTCGGTCAAAGAGGAACCCTTCTGTGGCTGATTCCAGCCGTGTATGTAAAATCCAGAAAGAGACCAGAAATGCCCTTCGGGTGCATCCATTTCTCTAAAGGTACCTTAGGAGACGTGCCATCTTAGGGAAGTCCATGGTGCGTCCTCAGCTGGCTGGGGGTCAGCTGGGGTGAACAAAGGGGTTTGCCAAATATAAGTGAGTCAAGGCTGACTCGGTGAATGCTCAGTGAGCGCTCGGGGAACGTGAGAGGCAAAAATGAGCATCATCCAAGGTGGCCAAGGTTCTACAGTCCTTCTGAAGGGTCTGTAATGGGCCAGCTCCTTCTCTGGAGGCTGGTGGCCGCTGAGGGGACTGTCCTGCTGAGCGTCCCAAGTAGCACGGCAGGGAGCTGAATGCTTTTCTGGGTGCTGCCTGATCCACAACACGGGAAAAAACAGTTCTGCAAATAGAAATGGTGTGCTTGGATCTGGCATCTGTCTCTTGGCTGTAGAGCAAAGCCCAGAATGTCAAAATCAGCTGCAGAATTGTTGCCATTGCAGATACTTTTCTCCTACACCATCGTGGAGAATTTAGCAGAAGAATTTGAGACTACATTTTTTTAAAGGAGAACTGACTAATGGGTGGGGCTTGGGGCTTTGTTGTAATTCATTGTGTTTTAGGAACAGCGTTTCAGTGCTTTTGACATAATAGCAAGAGCAAAAAATCGTAACAACAGCCCCTCCCTCCACCCCACCAAGTATGAGAAAAAGTTTTAGTTCTCTTTTCTCAGGAGATTTGTCCCCAGGTTGTGCTCTGCTGTGGAGCACATCAGACTCTTTCTGTGCAGATTGGATTGGTGCCTCCAGAAGGTGCATTTGTTCCCGATGCCATTAGTCAGAGGTGTCTGTAGTTAGTTTTGGTCGGCTCCAGGGATGCCAGGTGGGAGCCCTGGGCGGTGGGTGAGCTCAAGCCCCCGCAGCTTTGGGCACCAGGAGCCTCTCAGGGGGTCTTGGGGGTTCCAGTATCAGAGACCCCGTCCCTGAGGCAGTCGGGGCCGCTCCTGCCAACCCTTGTGCTTTGCTGCTACTTGGGTGAAGGCTCGGCTTCAACTCCTGGTCCAGGTACAGCCACGGGAAACCAGCTGAGAACAGCCCCGTGGGTTGCAGCTTGGGAGAATAAGCCCATTTGAAAAATAAGGCAGAACAAACAAATGAAAAAAATAAGTGTGAATTAAATGATATGACTTTGGTGCAAACGTGTAGATCACCTGTTTGCTTTTCCATAGGATGCGGAGCCATCCTTGTAACACAGTAAGAATCATTCGAAGTCGACTGCCAAAAAATAAAATATCACTGAGTATAGGCAGTTTCTTGTATCCAAAGTCCCTCATTATATTAAAAAAATTATCACAGCAGAAAATTTACCCGTGCATCACAGGACCCACTTGTACTGTTAAACAGATGGCACCTACACAAGACCCAAAAATATATAACAATTTTAATTGAGCCAATGCAAAACAGATTTGTGAAATAAAATAGTACATGCCAGGTCTAATAAGGCTCTTACTAGAAATTTTGACATGAAATAGTTTTGTAACGGCACAAGAGGTATCTAGAAGATGCTCATTAGCAAATGTATCGTTTGCTTCTCTTGCCATCTGTGATCTCTGAGGTTCCTGATCGGGACCTTTCTACCTGCTTGAACGTCTCCTCGGTGCACTTTGCCTCCTTCCGACACTCGAGTTTGCCACTGCACTGGTACCAGTTTCAAACTGGGCTCCTCGGGCCGGGTCCTGCTCTCTGTGCTGCAAAGTCAGAACCTCCTGCCCCCACGATGCAGGTTGAGCTTCCAAAACTCTCCTCGGAGCCACCTCTTATGAGCTAGAACTTCCAGGAGCTCAGATCTGAAGACAGATGGTGATGGCACCTTCACTGCTTCCCAGTGAGCTAGAAAAAAGAAAACTTTTCAGTCGTGAGGTAGCAGTCAATAGCCACAGGATAAAATGTGTATTTTTCCCACCTGGAAAAAAAGCCTAATGGATAGCACTGGGTTCCTTCAGCCCCCCTGCAGCCCGAATCCTGATGAATAAAGGAGCGGGTTCTCACCCAGCTGGAAGGGATGCTTTGTCTAAACTGAGAGGACACAAAACTCCCCCCTCCCTTTCCATGTGCAGGGAGGAAAAGCAGAAGGTAAAACCAAGCCTACTTGTGGCTTTCACCTTTTTTTTTTTCCTTAAGTACGTCAACATGATTTGAATTGTAAGGACACGCTTAAAAGTGAAAACAATGAGCAGTGTAGTCTCGTGTCACCACGGATTTTGAAGAGGCTGGGTAACCAGGTATTTGCAGCCCGTGGAAATCACGGGAAGGGGATGTAAACAGGACTTGCACCAGGAGCCATTTATTGAGAGGGTTAAAAAAATGATGTCATCTTTTGCTTTTAAAAAACCCAACAAACCACCTCACACGGGCTGGGGTTGCGCGTTAGAACATTTTATGGTGAGGCCGTTAAGCAAAGGCCTGGTTCTACAACCAGGGTGTGGAACACAGGGTTGTGATGCCGCGTTGAGGATGGTGGGAGGAGGAGAGATGGGGCACGGAGATTTCCTGCAGGAAAAACACCAGCAGGGATTTATCCCAGCCGGGATTTAGCCTGGACTCTCCCAGCGCTGGTGACTCGGAATGAACCTGTGTGGTGGGACAGGAGAAAATTCCCTTCCCCTTCACCTTAGATCGGCCTGACCCGACTCCTCCGGTTTAAGCCCAGGAGATTAGTGTTTGATGAAAGCTGTAATTCTTGTTAAATTAAAAAACAACTGAAAGGGAACGCTGAAAAATTCATTTTAATTTTTATTTCATATTAACTCCAGTCGATTTATTTCTGCAGTTATCAAAATGTATAAAATAAAAACAGCCTTGTATAATAATATAATTTAAGGTATCCTAACGTATCCTAAATGTAATATAATTTAGGGTATCTTAAAGTCCACAATAACATTCCTGTTCCTTTAAATCCTGCTTTGTCTGGGTCATAACAGGAGCTCCTCAAGGACTGGCTGGTGGCATTTCTGTGCGTCTTGTACATGGCTCTTTAGGAAAAAAAAAGCATTTTCACCAATGCGTGTTTCTTGCTGGTGATACTCTCCTGTGTTCTATTTCTCAGCAAGATCAAGTAAAAGGGGCATCAATTCTATAATAATAAGAGATTATTATAAAATGCTGCTTCTGTCTCCTGCAGCCCCATTTTATTTCAAGGGCTTGCCTGCACACGAGGTTTGCAGACATCCAGGGTTACTTCACCGGGGAATCAGCATAAGCCAGTTTCCCAGTCCCCAGCCCTGCGGGTTCTCCCTGCTGGCTGTTCCTCTGGCTCGGGGGCAGCTGGGCCAGAGTCCCTTCAGGCTTTATTTGGTGTCCCCCGGAATCGGTTCCCGTCTCCCCGACCTGAGCGTGTCTCCCGGCGGGTGTCGGGGCAGGGCAGAACAGCCCGTGCTGGGTGTGTAACACGGGGTGTTTGCAGCTCGGTGCGGTTACACACACTCGGGAGCAAATTGTTCTTATTGACACCTTTCCAGGCGGTTGCAAACGCAGCAGGACTTTGTAGGGATTATTCTTTTATTGGCTCTGCGTTATTCTTCATGCTTACAACACAAAACCTCAGGCGTGTTCTGATTTTCAGGGACAGTCTCTAGAGACATCCCGGTGTCCCAGGGACTGACGGCAGGGTCCCCTTGGTGGCTCCCTCCACCGCTGGCTGTGCGGGACAGGGACCCGCAGCACCTCGTCCTGGAAACCTGCCCCTTCCCGGGGAGGGAAACTCCTCTCAGACGCTCTTGCTCCCATCATTTTCTGAGAGATCAGGCGTTTCCTAAACTAGTTTAACACCAGAAGGGTCACACTACCCAGTGCCTGTAGTTGCGGTGTCATCTGTATTTTGAGGATCTTTTTGTCATGGAAATAAGATAGTGACATAAGAGCAGGCGTCTTGTTAAGGAACCGTTTCAGACTGTGGGGCTGATAGATATTGTAAGTAGAATGTTTCCCAATCTTGCGCTCATTTAATTTCTCAAGAGACTGACTTTTAGATACCGGCAGTGATACCAGGAATTGGGCTTTTTGTAAGGAGTTACTCAAGGTTTGAAACGGTGTGAGGGACGTGCTCTATTAACCCTCCCGATCGTGGTTTTCTCAAGCATTTTGAGCTCTTGTGCCAAGGAAATCTTACTCTGTGTCATTTTGAATCAGTGGATTTTGAAGTACTATTACTCTATACCTCTTACCCCCAAAATTATTTGTGACAGATACTCCACACTGTGTAATAATGAAACTCTTAGGGTATTATCTTCAGCTAAATGAAAAGTGTAGCATACTGTAATACCATGCCAATTAGACAGGAAAATCAATGTAGATACCTGAAATACGTTTTTCCTTGGTATCAGCCACTCTGTGAAAAATAGCGTGTTCCAGGGTTTATAATGAATATGGATAGACAGCTAGAGAGGACAGAAGATTATTAGTGGGTTTCTGTTTCTGTGGCTCTATTTGTTATAAATATTGAGAGGCAGCAGATACACGTGAGGGAAAAATCCTCTTCATCTGCATGTTTTCCTGTTATACAACGCACTGCTCAAAATGCAAGCCGGCGACTCCAGCCACATCTCAAAAGAAGTGTCGCGTTTACATTAAAAATGGAGGAAAAGTAAGCAAAATGGGACAGAGCTGATTTAACTTGGTGTCTTTTGGGACCGGTGTTCTGCCTGTGCCGCCTCCGCATCCTGAGGAGGTACCGAACCTCACCTGTGTCCCAGCAAACCCACCCAGTTTTATTCTTCATCTTGGGCTAAACTGGAGGGGACACAGGGGTTTAATTGGTGGCTTGAAATAAGCCCAAGACTTGTTGATGGTTGGGCTTTGTGGATAAAATCAGCCTTTTGAAGGCCGCAAGGGCCGGGGTGTGGAAGCTGCGCTTTCACTAGGTGCAGGAGGGAGAAGCCGTCTCGGTGGCACTGGATTGTCCCGGGCAGCCCGAGGGAGGCTGTGCCAGGCCATGGCAAGATGGCAGGCGGTCCCGAGGGCAGCCGTGCCACTGGAGAAGGAGGGTGTGAGTTGTGAAGAGGGCGGGGGACCAGGGGGGAAGAGAAGAAGAAGAAATGAGCACTGAAATTTAGATGATAATTTTATTTATAGTCTAATGTTGCACACATGGCTGTTGATGATGAGGCTACCAGTGACATAAATAAACTCAAGCAAAAGATGTAAGCAAGTGGATATATGTAAAGGCTTCTTTGGGCAGTGCCACGAATTTGGACATCGACCAAGAGAAATATTTATGTCCCTTGCAATTTCAATGAAGAGCACAAAGGAGATAATTAGACCAGGATGCTTCGCATTGCTCTTTCCATCTTGCACACATTCGTGCCCACCAAATGTGAAATGTTCGCCTTTTCCCCTCCAACGTGATGGTTGTTGAACTTATTTTTAGTGTCATTTGATAAGCCTCCCTGCTCGCAGAGAGACATCCCACTGACCCAGCCACTGGTCATTGTCTATACCAGTTCCCATCAAAGCGGGCGCGCTTTGTCAGGTTTCGACTCGAATATCCATTTTGCATCTGAAGTACAGTATCGAAAGTGACTGGATCATTTGAGCCTTTTTCTTCAGCTGCTCCCTCCTTCCTCCCCCACAGTGTTTCCGCTCACGCTAACATAATTTGGCATCGTCGACGTGACACGACACTGGTTTTTCTAAAAAATTATAATACATACATTGTCAATGTTTTGTGATAGCCGGCGCTCCCCTATATTTAATTTCTAAATTGATGGAAGGAGGTCTTTTTCCACTGCTGGATCTTAACCGATGCTCGGTGCCCCCTCAAACCGAGTAATGCACATACAGTAATAGGTCATTCAATGTCAAAAGGCATAAAAAAGATGAGCAAAATCTTCACAGGCTGCTGCTTGCTGTTGCCTTTAATTATATTAATTAAACTTTGAAATTCTCATGCAAAGAGAGTTGCTGGCTTGTGACGCTGAAGAGCCCTTGGAGATTTGGGGGGGGGGGAACCCTGAGATACTAGCTTAGTGGCTACTGCTTTTTTTAATCTAAAAAAAAAAATACATAAGCCTAGGACCGCTAGGTATGTTTATAGATGATGATGTTTTATGCGCTACTGAACTCTGAATGCAGGAAAGGGGAAAAAACCACCAGCCACAGTGTCAAGGTCTTGAAGCATCAGTCCCTCAAACTCCGCGCAAGATCTCTGGTTACGGGCTGTCTTCCCATGGAATAACGCTCTATTAATTTTCTTCCTGTCCTGGGTGCATAATGAAAGAAAGGTGTCTTCAGAAACTAAAGGGCAAAGTCTTGCTACCAATACCTTGAGGCATCCTGTCTACATTTTGTCATGCGTGTGCACTTTGCAGGGTTAGAATGACAGGATTTCCAGTCAGAAGGTTCCCGTAAGGCAGGAGGCGCGGGTTTGGGGTCTGACACGGCTTAAGGCACGTGGCTCCCGGCTGAGCCCGGTGGGAACCGCTCCCTCCGCCCCCGGCGACTGGTCCCTGCCCGAGTAACACGTGCCCTCGCCGCGCCTGAGGAACTGCATCTCTGCTGGAAGCACGTTACGTCCTGAGAATCTGTAGTCCTTATAAAAACACAAAGTAACAAAAATAGAAAAACATGATCATCTTTGATGTCTCTGTCAGCCCTTGGTGTCGCACAGAGGCACAGGCAGGCAAGCCTGGGCTTTGCTCTCTCCGGTGCCGGGAGCTGGGCACGGCCACGCCGGCTCCGGGGACGCAGAAGCCTGAGTTGGGGCTTGAGGATGAGCCAAGAAACGTGAGGAAGCGCTCGGTTCTCTCTGCTGGTTGAAAAGGGGCAACGGGGCTGTTCTTTCCTCCTGGCAGCCGCTTCTCCTCCGCTACTGAGACTGAACTCGGGTGAAGTTGATGCATCGGCCCTGAAGGGGGAAAAGAGAGAAGCTCTTATTGGTGGAGTAATAACTGCAGCCAAGACTTTCAAAGGCTGAATACTAGATGCTAGAAGACGTCTGTAATTTAAATTCAGATGTTTGTGAAAATAACATACCCATGAAAAGCCTTTTAAGAACTAATGGAAATTACCCAGAGTGAGGCACTGCATTTGACTTACAGATTTATGACGTTAGGGAAGGAGCAGTGACACAGAAGACACATATTGAACACTCTCGGGTCTTTTTTGAGGATAATTTACAAATTCTCAGCAACTGCAGTAAGGAAACTCAAACCAATGTAACCATGGTAAGGGAAGATCCCAGTGAAGACAGACCCTCTCCCAAGATCTCCCCCAGCCAATTCCTCACACTGTGTGTCACTGAGAGGCATGACTGTTCGTTAGCGGAGCTGCTGCTGATTTGAAACTGTATTTTATTGGCAATAACTCGAGCTCTGCACCTATAAACTCTGTTCTTATTGCTGTAAAGTCACTGTGCGCCAACAGGAAAAACGGTTTCTCTCAGTGTCACACCAGAGTAAATGCCTACCATTCTCCCACAAATGGGCACAGATTAATCTGGACAGATTTTGGTGTAAATGAACGAAGCAAATCCTCTAGCAAAAATCAGGGATAAGCACTGAGAATTGATGGTCACTTCTTGGAGCTTATTTAAATGCCCAAACTCCAACCTGGAGATGGGCTTTTGAAACAGGGCATACTCTCAGCAGAAGAGCTCTCCTGGGCAGAGCAGCAATGCCCTTCCTTGCTGCCATGGAAAAGCCAGTTTGTGTCTGGCCTGTGCTCAGGCTTCTCCACCCGAAGACAGGGATTCTCTGAGGAAGGTGGGGGGAGTATTAAGTCCTTGTTTGCAAAGGCGCCCGGTGCATTAGCAAATGGCAGGTTTTGGCATGAGGTCCTAGTGCACGAATGCTCTCCACTGGAGTGGCCCCAAAACACCCCATCCCCATGGGGGCTTCTGTGGGAGCTGGTCCCGGTGGCGTCCCCAGAGGCGGGGGGGACCTCTGAAGGCACAAGGGGGGTGGGTCTCACTAGAGGGACTTTATGGGAAACCTTCTCAACAGGAAAAAAGCTCAGCCTGTTTTCTTTCTTCTGTCTCCTGCAATTCCTACTTGAGGACTTTGAAACTGCTGAGACTGTGAAGCAATTTCTCAGAGACCCGTAAAGGCGGTGCCAGGTAAACGGCAGTTTGGGGACAGGCAGGGGGCTTACGCTTTGAACCCTGATTTCTTTTTAAACACACGTGGTTGGGGGGGAAACTACTGCTCTCTTAAGAGACGATGGCATCACCAGATGAAATTAGGGCTGAATTTCATATGCCTTTCATTTTATTTTGATCTGAATTGTCTTATCGGTTATCGGGGAGGGTGATGGCACACGGTTACTTGGCATCGCTCAAGCAAATCTTGGCTGGCATGAAAGGGGCAGTGATTTTCTCTCCTAATGCTCTTCTAACGATCCTGCCTCTGTCACTGTGTGGTAAATATAAACCTGGTGAATGGGTGGGTGCAGTAACTCCTAGCTGCCAGCCTCAGTATTATACATGCACAAGATGTAGAGAAATGCAGAGAAATCAGCCAGGAGTGCACAGATTCCTTTGAAGGCAAAGTATAACAGGCCTCGGCACTTTCACATGCCTTTCCATTTGCTGCTTTTGTTTGTTGGTGGTTTTTTTAATTAAGCATATCAAAATGAATTCAATGGTAGAAGCAAAGTACTTCTGGAGCACAAAATCCGTAAGCGCTGTGCAACCTCAAGGACAGAGCTGATGTGGTGGCAGCACAGATGTCTGCAGCCTTGTTAATGCCACAGCAGGAAAATAACACTGCAAAACATGAGCAGAAAGCAGGGAAATCGCTGCAGATCCTAGCTGATGTAATTAATACTACAATTTACCCATTGATATAAAATTCCTGCTTTTGTTTGTAGTTTTCTTACTGTTCTTTGAAGATAGATACCAGGGCATAGATTTATAAGATTTTTTGGCAAAGATGTGCCTATTCATTTTGGTGTCTGCATTCAGTTTGCATTTAGAAGGATTTTAGTGGCTCCGTGCTTTACCTGATGTCTGTGATACTGGAATCAGAAATCAGTTCTCCCAGGTCTGACTGCATGAAGTGCTGTGCATTAAGACGAGCTGAGGGTCCTTGTAGCTCTCAAGAACAGCATTAATGAACTACATAACAACTGTCATTAAAGGGGCAAACTTAGGTCTAGGGCAGACGGTGTCCTCTGGCCACAGGAAGCATCTCCAGCTCAAGAGCCGTGTATGGAAAATGAGGGAGAACTTTCACCTTTGGAAGACTCACGGGTCTCCATCTCTGCATGGCAGGGACCCTGCAGGTCACAGGAAGGCAGGTGTCCCCCCGTCCCCACACACAGCCCCCCAGGGACGGCTGAACCCCTGCCGGGTCCCTCGCAGCCGGGCCACCGCAGCATCCATCATCTGCTAAAGGCTGACCATGGGTGGTAGATGAACAACATATGGGGAAACGGGAGGAAAGGGAACCTAAACCTGTTCCAAAATAAATCTGGAAATTGTGAAACCTTAAAATAAAACGTGGAGATGTTACCTGAGGAGTTACACAGCACAGCTTTCATGAGAATTCAGAAAAAGACTTCCTGTTTTGTTCTAAACACGTCTTCTCTGCCTGCCTCTAGTAAGGGTTAGAAGGTTTTTGAAGACATTCCTGTGATACTTTTTGTGTTTTTACCTGAGGCAGAGTCCCCTCCACTCTGATCTACCCGTAGGCACTAAGTTGGTGCCTGTATCTGATGCAGGATCAGAGAACGGTGTAACTTGTGTGACTGTATGTACTGGCAACTCTGACTACCTTTTCTTATTTAAGAAAGCTGGAGGATGAGGGATTTCAAATGAAAACAAAGCCTTTCATATAAGAAGCTATTTTTTGTGCACAATGTGATGCTCACAGAGGACAGAGCTGAAATCAGGATGTTGGAAAATTCACTGAAAGTGCTAATTAATGAGAAGGTCAGGAACACAGTAGTGTCATTAACAGAACAGCACATACTGCACGCCAGCATAGGAGAGACCCACTTTTTTATGTTCAGGTAATGGGATGTGACAAGGAGCCTTGGTTTCACAACACCTACACATGAAATGCATGAAGAAGTAGCTTTCAAGCCAATGTAAAAGGCTCAAGCTCACACCATGCTTACAGTTCAACTGGCACAATTACCATATATACCTTCCATATTATTATTTCTTAGCAAAACTAGATATGTGTATATCGGCAACCTCCCTTGGTCTGTTTGCCGTGGTTCATTTCAGGGACATAACTCTTTCCCCTAAACACTGGCTTCGAGGGCTTTTCCTTCCAGGAGGAGTGGTTCCAGGCACAATAGGGGCAGAGGAGATCCTTACATGAGCAATTACCATGATGGTTCCCCTCCTCTCCCATTGTCTCTGCCCCCAACCCCCTTCCTCCGGGACTCGTGGGGAGGGAGGAGAAACTGCTGCCTGGCCAGACCCCTGGTCCCGAAACCCCTCCGTGGGCAGAGAACACCCAGAAGTGGGCAGTCTCAAAGCACCTCAGAAACAGCAGCTATGAGGGCAGTGTACAAATACACTGTAAGTAGTTCAAGGGAGATTTTAAACCATTCACATTCTAGATGGGCAAACTGAAGGAGGCAGAAGATAAAAGACTCATTTTCAGTTGTTAATAAATGATAAACCCATATGAACTGTAGGTTCTCATCATCTCGAGAACCAGGTTACGTGCAATGTAACCCACATCACTGTGCAAGGTGGTTTTCAGAAGATGCACACCTGTGTAAATCCTTCCTCTAAATGAATTCAAAACTTCCTATATAGTGATATCTATTTCATCATTAAGCCCAGCTTTTAGAAACAGAACATTAAGTTTTTCTTCTGATTAATTTGAACTTTACAAAAAGGAGTGTTTACTTAAATAGAAAGCACTGTTTACCAAGCAGTAGACTCATCAGTCTATTTTTGGCCTACACAATTAAAACATGCTTGTTCTATGTAACTAATTACCCCAATGAATTACCATCCCAGCAGCACTGCCATGATCTACCAGTTTGGTGAGTTATTGTTACACTCGTGTCCCCGTACTCCCTTTAACAATCAATACAACCAATTTGAAATCAGATGTATGGTGCCTTGTAAATCACTGGATCATAAACCTTAACAATACCAACATGTAGTCAGTATAAAATGGAACTGAGTTAGTGGTTTAGGACTAGAGTAATTAAAAAATGAGTTATGCAAGCATTCTGTGATCCTTGTGTGGGATATGGGAGTTGTCTCCATGCGCCAGATTCAATAGAAAAAAAAAAAACATCCCACCTTTAACTCTTGAAGATACACTGCAGGTACTGCAGCAGAAGAGTATGGCAGGGATTTAACAAAAACCAAACCAAACAAAAAACAGGGAATAGATCTAGGGCAAGGGTTTTTAAGCTGGCCCTCCTTGCTCAAAGCTGCAGATGGTCACCCTGTAGCTCCTGGCTCATCTGGACAGTAAATCAGGTTTTGCTCCCCCGCTGCATTTTTTTTTCAAACAGAACTACAGACTTTCTGCTTTTTTGGTTACAAGGGGCAAACATAAAACTTTATGTCCTGGTCAGCCATTTAAAACTGTCTATCGAGGTGGGTTTTTCCCCTGCCTTCATGTAACACAGCCAGGAGACACACTGCTCAGCAAAGTTTCAAAACGTGCAGGGCTGGGAGTGAGCGCTCTCCTGCAGGTGACTAACAGACTTTGCTAGAACTTTCCAAACTGAAATAGCTGAAAGGCAGCAAAGGTCTAAAAATAATTTAAAATGGGTGGCCATTGATAACTGGCCATCACGGGAGCTGTAGGCGTTGTGTTTGTGGAGGTGAACGCAGAAGTCTCTTACTGAGGTCGTGGACTGGGAAGAGCTTGACTGCCCTGTGTGGTGTCAGTGTAACCCCCTGCAGTACCTGGACTTTTTTGCCGTCCGTGCCAAGGAGAGACGAATGCACGGGTAGGGATAACTGCTGCTGGTGTCTCGGGGGCACCAGCAGAGCTCCTGCGCTGAAACCTGCAGGAGAACTCTTCCTTTCTGATGGGCTTTGCATACTCACATCTGAAATACTACACTCATAAATACCTTCTGAACCTAAGGGCTTTGCTGCATGGCAAGGACTTGTCCAAAATGAGTACTTAGTCATGAGCTGGATAATATACGCATTAAGTTTTCTGGTTTGCTCTCTTTTATTGTGATGTGTAATTGCTTAAAAAGATGGAGTTAAAGGAAGTCAGATTCTCTCTATAAAACCTTGAAGCCAGCGTTAACTTGTGGATGCTATCACAAGGGTCCTGGTGAGATGTGATCTTCTTTGGCCTTCCTCCAAACGCTGCTGAGCTGACAGGCTCAGGGTGGCTATGGACTGTGAGGGAGCGTGACACAGAAAGTTGAAGGGACAGAATACCCTCAACTCACAATGGGACTTCAAATCATCTACTCAGCATTTATGTAGCTGCTGGTACTCATTGGCTTTTAGCCTACTCCCTTCAACCATGGTCTCTGGCTACTGTTTGTTCTGGTATATTTGCCCCCCCTTATAGTAGTATCTTTCAGTAATTCCAAAAGGGCTGGTGAAGAGGTCTGTAAAACAAGGAGGGTGGGGATGGGATGGAATGGGATGGGATGGGATGATACCCAGCCGCCCAGCCTGTGCTGCGCCATCCGGTCTCACTTATTTCATTGCTCACCTGTACCTTGCCCTTGGCTATGACTGAATTCCTGCAGCCTGTGGAATAACTGTACTATAGGAGAAGGTTCCCTGTATCTGCCAAATTGTTCAGCTTCCAGCTTAGGACTGATAAGAACACCTGCACTTGCCAGACAAGCTCTGTTACAGCTCTGTTTTGTCCAGGGCAGTTGTATTATAATATACAGTATCATAAAAGATTGGCTCATTCTGGCCTTGGAGGATCAAGATTCTCCTCTGTCTGTCACCGACATACCAGAAGCTGCGAATCGTGTGCTTCTGCCCCCAGCTGCAGTGTCCCCATAAAGAGAACATACGTACCCTCTGGGATTTGTCATTTATACGGCACTTGAGAGCTCTGTGCCCTCCGGCCCTATTGATCAGTGCCCGCACAGCCGTGAGGCAGGAGAGGGAGGGGTTTACAGTAATGTCACTACCGAGATACATATTGAGCGATGTCATTTACGTTGGCCCCGTCTCCACAGCATTATCAGAGCATCTTTCATCTGTGATCGGTGCATTCCTGCTTTGTGGTTCCCCAGAAAGCTGTCTTCCCCTGACAGCTCTGCACAACTCTGCCGAGACTGCTGCTGCGGTCTGTATCAGCAGACAAGAACCTGGTTTACCTGATTCTATTCCTTCCTGAACTTATTTTCCCCATGGCCCAGCCTGTACTTTGCCTCTCTGTAAGGAATCAAAGTTGAGAGTGTCACGTTCTTCCCTGTAGCACTTTCAGTAAAGGACAGGAGTGTGTAAACCTTTTCTTCTTCACTAATGCAAGGGAACAGGCAATTTCCTGCTTTCCAAGTCTCTTCAGAATCATTAACTCCCAGGACAGAGCTGGCCGGGGATAATGAACTCCTGCGTGTGCTCCTGACCTGCACACGCTCAGCTCTGACAATAAAAGGGCTTTTAAAAGGAGTAAAACTGGCAGGGATTCAAATGAGGTACTGAGATGTCAGCACCTTCCTCCAAGTCCTGTAGACAGATGTGAACAGCGGTGGCTGTTTCCCCACGGAGGAGTCCCCGTGCTGCCCCCGGGCAGAGCCTGGCACCACCCAGCCCAGGGAAGGAGCCGGCAGCTTCTGCCCACACGGCTGCGTGGGGCTGGCGCCAAACCCTGCTCCCAGAGCCTTCGAAAGGGCCACCAGTGATCTCCCCCTGCCGGACCTGGCAAAAAGCAACATTAACTAGAGCTCGTGTCACCTTGCCCCCATCTCCTGGGCATTAAAATTCTACTGGCATTAACATCCCTGCGCTTCTTTACTAGCTCCCCCGCTCAGGATGTATTTCACTGCTATAACCGTTATAATATTACACTCACCTCATAAATATCCCTTGACAAGCTGGAGCATACAACTGAAGTTAAGTTATATATATTTTAAAGATAGCTGATTTATATGTTTACTTTGGAAAGGGGTTACTAACCCACCCATGTCCTGCGCAGCTCTGAGCAGCATTCAGAGATACAAACTGCCACCTCTCTCTCACACCTGCTCAGTCCCTGCCCTCGTCACAGGGACCGAGCGCTCACAACACTGCGAGAATTTGGAACTGGCTTTACATTCTGCTGACAGAAACCTGTGTGCGCCGCCAAGCTCTTAATGCTCAAGTCTCATCCCTGCAGATGTGCCTTGCTACCAGCATGTTTATTTTATATAAAGCAAAGCCATTTTAAGTTGTGATAGTTTCCTGTCCTTGCCGATGTCCCGTTCTGCCCGCAGAAGCCCACCCACAGCAGGTTCCACTGCTCGCCCACTGCCGTCCCAGCACAGGGCCACTGGGCAGCCCCACAAGGAGCAAGTAAGTCCCAGTTGGCATCCCTGAGCCATCCCTGAGCCTGTGCTACACGCTGTATTTAGCACCTGGGAAAAGATGACTTGTGGTGCTATACACTGCTGGAAGTACCATTTTTCACAGAATAAATCAGCAATGAATCTCTTAGAGGAATGATCTTGAAGTGGCGTTATTGCTACAGAACCCATCACTACTGATGCAAGCATCAGGATCGTTTCCAGGGCTGCCCGGAGGGACTTTCTCCCCAAAATTACTTAATTCATAGCTAAACCATCACTGACAGAGATGAGCTAAGCTCTGAACCCCAAGAACAACAATGGATGGGCTCAAAATCCTCCTAAAGTAACAACCAGATAATGAAAAGAAACAAACTACAGATGAATAGCACTATATATTTTTATCCTAAGAAGGATTTTTTTTGTCAGTCTAGCAATTTTGCCAGTAACTTCAGATAAGCAGAAAGGCGTATAACTTATTTATTATCCTTATATTTATGTAATGTAGCCTCCTTAGCATGTGTGCATGAACCTCATGATGGAGGTTCCAAGCGATGGAGCAGTCCTGTAGGTCAGCTTTCGGAAGTTACATCATCTGAATTTCAAGAATGGCAGTTTCACAGTGGAATCTGGCAGCAGCTGCCTCAAAATGCAACTGCTTTGAGGCGAGTGTGCCAGCCTAATGGCAGGTACCTGGGACCTGAGTCTGCCTCCATAGCCACCTTCAGCCCTTGGTCCCACTCTACTTGTAGGCAAGTAACATGAATGTGGAGTCAAGTGCCAAAAAGGAGGACAGGACTAATTTCTTTTAAAAGCTAGTTCCTGTCTTTCTGCATCAAATATATACTGTATTTTAGAGTATAGGTCAACAAAAAGCTGCCCATAAAAGGTTCAAAATAGGTATTTGAAAGATGCCGTCTAGAGATACAAAACGTGTAATAGGTGGCCAAGAGTCCGTAGCTGCTGTGTCAGCCAAGGCATTGCTTGCAGGAAAACATGCAGCTCAGTTGTAGCCATCTGCCTCGAGCTTTCACCTGAATATAAATATGGAGTATTAATTTGTAACTATTACAATATATATATACACAAGTATATAATTATATATACAAATGCATAGCTTGTGGAGAGAAACCCTGCAGGTACCCTAACCCCATGTATGTGTTATATCTGAGGTGTGTGGATGTGGTTTGCTGAGCTGGTGCAGAGCCATCACACGTTATAAAATGGTGTCACCCGGCAGGGCTTGGTACTCGATGTAACTGAAACCCTTGTGCACTGCAGCGAGGAGGCAAGGGCTATTATCTGTAGTATTTTTAGTATGCTGGTGGCTTTGAGGAAATGCTATTAAGACCAGCTTTTCACCCCACTAATAACGCTTATTTTATAACTGGACATATGGACGTTTCGGCGCAGTTGCTCCAGCGAATGGGATCTCCAAAGCAGGTGTTTACCAGTGCTGTAACCTTGGGAAGGCCGGGGAAGGGACCACGCAGCTCCGTGCTGCCTGGCACTGACAGGAGCACCTCTGCCAGGATCCCGGCACCTGAGAACAAAGACACGGGGCTGGACCCTCAGGTGCTTTCCCACCTCTGAAATTCCAACCGAATGACGTGGGAGGGAACGGCTGCCATCCTCCCTAGACAGGTTTTGGTAATGAAGAAGGGACGGGTTTATCTTCCTTTGCCAAGTTTTCTGTGACCGCTTTATTCAGCAGTTCTCCAAATAAACTACTGCCTTGAAGAAGAGCGGTTGCGACAAGCTGCCTCTCCTGCGAGTTGGCCTTCCAGGTCTGGGAGAAGCGAGCACGATGAGCTGCCGAGCTGGCTGTGTGGGCCTTAGGGGGGAATAAAACTGTATGCATTTGTAGCATCTGCTTCAAAAGGAGGTTGTGGCAAATATTTTATTCAGCAGAGCTGGAGGTCTCCTGTCTCTAGAGGGCAGGAGTTTGTTGTTTTCCTGTTACAAGGCAAGCATTGCTTATGCAAAAGGAAAGGATGTGGAAATGGCCTGGAGAGTCCCTGTTTTCCTATCGCAGATTCTTCGGAGCGAGGGCCCAGCCTCTCTCCATCAGACCCCTCGGCAGCAGCCTCCCTCACCAGCAGCACTTCTGCCTCCACAGAAATGCACCATGGCCTGGCAAGGTTTGACCCTTCCTCCCTGAAGGACGTTCTTGTTTTCCCGTTGCAGGCGCCTGCCAATGGGGGGCCCTTCTCCTTCAGCTCTCATGACTGGAAGACAGACCAGGCTCGGTCTTGCTGCCAGAGGGAAGTGATCTCTGTCCTGGCCGCCCTCCCAGCGCTCACCTTGCCCAGGGCCGGCGCTCACACACGTGGGCAGGACAACCAGGACACCTCTCCCCTCACCCAGTGTCTGGCCCAGCCGTCACTGGGAGCGCTCCCTCTCCTCCCGTCACACACCGGAGAGATGGGACGGGACCGTTCCTTTCCAGGGAAGGAAGCTTCCAGAGCTCCTCCTTGATTTACACACTAGCCATGTGTTCCTGCAGTGGGGTTTGGCTCCTTGAACTCCTCTCAAACTCTGAGGGAGGAATCCTTGTCAGGATTAAGTATTGTTGGGGATCCTGTTGATGTTCTGGGAGGGCTCCAGCCAAACTGACAGCAGGCCTGATCTTCAGTGCCAATTGCTTTCCTCCTGTGAGCATCCTAAATAACTCTTCCAGTCCCCTACAGCTTTTTTAGGCAGAAAACGGAACATGCTACTAGATGTATCACATGGCAAGCCTTGTAAAATCAGAAAGAGTGCCCTATTTTAAGCCTGCTTAAACCAACAAGCATCATAGCCCTCTGCTTTGGGGTCTTCTTGATTTAAAAAGGCAAAGAATGTCAGAAATTTACGGTTCCTAGAGATGACATCTAAAGCGAAAGTCAAGTATCTCCATTATTCTTCCTTTCTCCCCTCTGTGCAACTACTCAAAGTGAGAAGAATGCACTTTATCTTTCTCAGAAGTCAGAGGTAACAGCAGATAAACCATAACTGACAGAAGAACTCTTCAAACTCATTTTCTCCTCCATCATCACCTCAACTCAGGGAAGTTCCCTTCCCGCTTCTCCTAAAACCTTCCTCCTTTAGGAATACTCCCCAGTCTCCTCTTCCTGATGGACTGCTTTAACCTGGATTTTTCTGAAGAGATGATGTTGTTTTCAAATGGCTCATATATTTAAGAAGCAGATGCTCTACAGCTGTGAAGTCTACAAGTCATGTTCCCAGCTCATAACAGCACTAACAGAGCATTCAAACCCCACCCAAAACCTGGCCCCTTCGATTTTGCAGTATCCAACTGGCAAATGATAATTAGTTGTAAAGAGAGAAGTCACCCTGGTTACATGATGCTATGTAAATTATTTTAAAATAATTATCACACAATGATTATGAGGAGAAAATTCCACTTAAGAAATTCTTGGGAAAACATGGATTTGAAGATGTAGATGGGCTGAAGTGGCTTCTCAGTGGAGGGGACTAGGAAGCCCCTGGCGGGGCGGGAGGGTGCAGGGGGAGCTTCATGGAGCTGGCACACACACTGTGCCTCTAGATGCCACTGTCATCCAGCTGTCACCTCAGCAGCCCCAGCCTCCACAGCAGCACCTGAGAGCTGGATCCTTTGCAGCGATAATGAGTTCAGCATTAATGACGCTGACCCTGCCCGTGAAGAAGGCGGACGCCGGGCTGTCTGCCCACCCTCGGCCTGCGTGGCACTCCCCGCTGCAACAGGCACAGACAAACCTCTCCTCCCTGCAGACAAACCCCCGCAGCACACCATCAGGCTTTTGTTTTAGTTCAAGTGGTTCAGTAACCATTAACTTCACAGATATTTGGAGATCCCACCTCTCAAAAAACCCCCTTTCTCCATTCAGAGCAGTGTTCAGAGTGGCGGCTCCAGAATCCTCTGCCTGGGACCAAGGCCAAACCCTCATGGCACACGGTTATTAAAATGACCACAGAATGAATTTTCTCCGGTGGCCTGCTCTGTATCTGATTTAGACCTTCTGGATTATGTGAGAGGAGAGTCCATAAAGCTCTGATTTATGTTCATACACATCTCTGTCGGTCTGCCTTGCTCTCAGTTTGCAAAGACGTCTATTAATTGCATGTCAGGCATATTTCAAATGCTGCTAATTTATTGCTATTGTCACTAGCATTACTCTCTGGTGGAAGCCCTGGCCATTGACCCCCCAGATCCCCCGCACAGGAGAAGAGCTTGCTGTAACTGGCCCATTAGGGTAACAAGGGCTGGTTTCTGATGCTAATACCTGGGGACAAAGGGGAAATGCCAGGATGCATTTCTGCATCAGTCTGGCATTTGCATTAGGAGCTGGTGCCTCTGTCCAGGAACACAAACTTACAAGTGAGGGCTGCACGTCTGGCTCCCTGGCACACAAAATTAAAGCTTCATCGCTTATGAGTACATCACAGACCCCAGAAGAGACATGGTGCTCTGGTGAGCTGTAGCTGCTCGTCGCGGACATGGGTCAGAGCAGCCTCTGAATCCCAGAGCTCTGGATGGAAGAAAAGGACCAGCCAGTAGCCAGTGCAGGATGCTATTCCAGACAGGGAGGGCAGCACACAGGCAGGGTGTCAGCAGTAATTGTTTGCCAGAGGTCTGTAATTTTGGAACGCTTTTGTCCTGGATTATCTTGACAGCTCGCAGTGCTCTCCTTACTGCCTGCTCGCCAGGCCTTTGCTAACCGCTCCCTGGATGTGCTGGTGCCACCAGTACTGGCTCCTCATCTCAGGTGTCTTGCTGAAAATCAGGAATAGGTTCTTTAAAGTCAGCAGCTCACGGAAATAAGATCAGAAGCTGGTCCTCAGGTTGCGTTATGACAGCATGGTGTCTATCGCGGGATCCTTTTCAGGACTACCAAGCAGTTGGCCCCTCACAAGCGGCACTGGCAGCTCTCGGATGCGTGCGCTGCAGATACTGCTCGAGTCCTGCAGCACTTGTGCTGTTCCCTCCTTGTGGACTGGGGTATGTGTGGTTTCTGGATGTCTGTATTTTCTGAAATGGCTTTTCCTCACTGGAAAATGCTGCTGCAGATGTGCTTAGTGGAGATGCTCATGTTCTCCAGAAGCTGGGAGCAGTGTCCCAGGGGGACACAGTCAAACTGCATCTATTCCCTTCCCTGTAAGTTCTTTCTAAGTGTACATTGCCAGGACTACTGGAAGAAGGGTGTGGGATGGGTCCTTTCCTGCTCCGAGTCCTGAGGAAGGGTAGGGTGTTCGTGGGCTACAGAGACACCCACATGGGATTTGCTTCTGTCGCTGCCCAGACACTGTCAGGATCCCTGGACTTACAAGCACCTCTGCTGGTGCTGGATTTTGTTCTATTTCTCAGTTTCCACCTTTCACTTGCTCCCTTCTTTTACTGTGATCAGTATAATTGTAAAGTGAGTTTGGGTTTTGGTTAGTCTTTATTATACATATGCCCAGAGATCTTGGTATTAAGTGCATTTTATAAATTAATAAATAAATATGCTCATTTGTTGTAGAATTTCTATTGTTGATTTGGGAACAGTAAGCTCTTGCAAATCTCAGCTTTCACCTTGCCAATCACTGTATTGCTGTAAGTGCGCTGCAGTTATTTGGAACCTTTTCTGGGTTGGTGTTGGCATCCTTTTGCTAGATTACATTTATGCATTAGTACCATCTGTGCCTGCTGTACCTTCTGTGAGTTAGCCCTGGCCAAATGACTGGCATTTATCTGTAAGTGCACTGAAAAAAAAGAAAGAGAAAGAAAAAGCAAGGGGGGGGAGGAGGCAGAGAGACAGCAGGATGGTGCCCAGAGCTTTACGCTCACTGCTGGCACTCGGGGGTCTCGGGGAGGAAGACGCTGGTGAGCACACATCTGCCCTGATATCCCCCCTGCAACCACCGAGGAATCTGCCGAGTCCTTTCTGAGTCTTTATCTCTAATCATCCTGTTGTGGTATTCAAATAAATTTTCCCTACCCTCGTGTTCTAAAGGAAGACAAATTGGCAGGACTTAAGAGAAAAAACTGCTGCAGTTGGAGGGACAGTTGTGGATGGGTGACAGTCTTTGTCCATTGCGTCTTGTTTCAGTTTGGTCAGAGAAAGTTTGGACCAAGCGATGCCTTTCATTGAAGGTTATTTACAATATTGCTTGCATATAGGAATGCAGATGTCACCGTGCTGGGTTTATCATTTTGCTTTCTATTCAGAGGCATCTGTTGGTCAAAAAAACATAGACGTGAAATAGACTCTTAGGGTTTCTTTCCTGTAAATAAAGGAAGACGTGAGGATTTCCTTGTTACTGGTTTTTAAATGTCTGTTCTCTTGTTTGTCCTGATAAATGAAAAGTGCTCCCTGGTGAAAGTCAGAGTGAGCTGATAAACAGCAGCATAGAAACCTTCCTCAAGGGTTCCTGAGCAACCAGAGCACTTTGTAGAGGCCACAGCTTTACTCCTTCCCTTGTTACAGCCTGTCCAGAGGAACACTGCGCCTTCCCCAGCCCCCGGCACCAGGAGGGAGCTGGGGGGCATGGCCACGGGTGGCACCGGAGCTGTGAAAGCAGAGGCTGCTCTGAGGCACGAAGGTCAGTTTTTCAGAGGTGCTCTTAGGGAGACGCTGAGCCCATCTGTGCCCCAAAACTGCTTTCTGGCATTCTGTTTACACTTTGGGCCATCCTGAACGCTCTTACTTCAGACCTACCTCAGGACATATGAGAAGAGCTAGAGCTAGTTTTATAAATATTTAGATATAAGTATGATTTTTTTGTTTTGTTCTGAATGACCACTTTCACACTGTGGAATCTTTTCTACTAAGAATATGATATTTGGAATTCAAGATTTGCTTTTTCTTTCTTTCCATATGTTCTGTGTTAAACATATGCTATACTTTATATTTAAAAACTAGCAGCAGACTGAAAAAAATAGCCCACACCACAAAAATATGTTTGCTTCATTATCAAGAGCTTCTGGTTTTTTGTGTTTTTTTTTTTTAACACGTTGGGGGGGGAAACACCCTTGAGGACAATTTCAGAATGTAAAACTAACTTTTAAGAGCTGTGGAGAGAGCGAGCATCTGGTTCTTCATTTGCAGCACACAGAAGCCTTGTGATAGCTCAGAGCTATAGAGTGCCTTGTAGAGGTGCTGATCGAACTGTCAGTTCTGCAGATAAGGAAGGAACCTCCCATTCATTTGGGAATTGGCCTTTGAATACCGGGGTAACACTTAAACTGGCCCCGCAGAAGAACTGCACTGATACACATGGAGAACGGCCAGTCTCTGACATCCCCATCGCTTCCCAGCTTCTCCCTTTCTCCCTGTCGGGGATGGCACAGGGTTTCCCACTGGGAAGTCCCTGTCACTCTCCCAGCGCGGGCACGGCAGGGCACAGCTGGGCACAGCTGGATGGGGGTCTGTCCAGCATGGCCAGAGCTCAGCCATAGTGAGACGGTGATCCTTTCTGCAGCCCTGAAGGGTGAAGCAACGCGCTACTCCTTATTTTACATACACTGGTCTAGATATTACTTGACATTAGCTCAGCCTGTGGTTTTGTTTGGGGGATGGACAGGGACGAGGACGATGACTTCATCGTGAGCCAGATCAGTGTCTGCTCCCCGGCCCCTGCTCCGGGAGGAGGAGACGGCTGATAGAGCCTGGGGAGAGCCGGGGGCTTCTCCTCAGCCCCCCTGGTGCACGGCCAGGTCAGGCTCTGCTCCGAGCTTGCTGCTCTCTCCCTGCACAAAGAGACACTTAGAAATGTCAACAGGAGGAGGAGGAGGAGAAAAAAGTTTAAAGGGATTTGAAGGAAACAATAATCATCCTCATAGTCTATTTCAAGATTGATGCCTAAGGCATTGGTGTGGTTTTTAATTGGTAAAAAGAAAATTAACAATCACCACAAAAAGATCCTTCTTTAAGAATAGGGAAATAGTACAGTATGTTTAAATTGAGGTAAGATTTTAAAATCCTGTGATAAATCTAATTGGTGACTTTAGGAAAGGAAATGGGTTTTGTTATTAGTCGTGTAAAAATGAAGTTATGTGGCTGTTGCTATGGTGACGCCTTGTTTATTATACAGCAGAGTAAACTGTGAAAATTTGCTGCCTGAGAGCGCTTCAAAGGACGTACTTTTTTCCCCCCATTGTTTTACATCTTTTTCATGAATGTTTAATTTGCTGTTTGGGAGGGGAGGAGAAATGCCCAGTCATCCTCTAGCTAGGTATGAATATTTTAAACTTTATGAAATCACTGGTAATTTAGAACTTGTCTCTGAAATTACCTGGTAAATGACCACAGCAACATTTAGAAGTAAAAAGCAATGAGGTGTGCACAATTACCTTCTCAAGCTGGAGACACACACATACTTAAGCATGAATTTAATTATAATACAGGTAGACTGCTGCCTTTTTTAAATCCTATCTGATGAGGATGACAGCTATTTCTGGTTGAAACCATAATAGAACAAAAGCCTACATTGTTAAATTATAAACTTATGAATAAAAATTCTCTTGCGAAAATAAAATATAGGTGTAACTGCTGTAATTAGTTGCATATTTCAAATTATATTTTCAAACAAGCGTAGTTAAATTAAAGATAGCTTTGTGAACCATCTTAAAAAGGTTTACATGTATTTAGCTGCAGTTAGTAAAGGGCTGATTTAAGCTACACAATTTTTTAAATTTTAAAATGACCCAGACATGTTGATAAGGGGTCTTGCACCCGTTGTAATAGAATTTAATCAAGCCAGTCTATCATTTGCATACATAAGGCCTTACTGAAATAAACAGCCCTATTAAGCCCCGTGTTGTTTGTCTAAAAATCCTGGCTTGTGGTGATGCCTTTGCAGAGCAGCGGAGGTGTTCCCGTTGGTGAATGATGTCACCTGAACACCAACAATTCAAGACTCACCACTGTCACTGAAGGCCGAGTAAGAAAGCGCGGTGTCATTCTGTCCTGGGTGGGCACTGCACAGCTCCGACTGCAGCTGAGCCCCTCACCTTAATTGCTCTAATGGGCAAATTAACAGCCACGGGGTTCTGCTCCCATCATCTCTAAAGGTGTAAGCTCTGAGAACAGTAGGAACAAAGTACTTAAGCCAAACAGAACAGAAGCTGCCATCAATGAAGCGGGCTTTTTCCTTCATTGATCCCATTAAAATTAAGACACCATGACATAGAGAAGCGTACAAAATATTGTCAGTATCACCTAACACCTTCATTAAAGATACAGGAAAATTCACTTAGGAAATACATCTGTAAAATCTACCACAACCAACCAAAAAACCAAAACAAACCAGCAAATCCTCCCCCAAACAAAAACTGGCATGACAAGTGGGAACGTGGACAATCTCTGCATTGGATCAAATCTGATTTCAAAGCAAAGTCTTTTTAAAATCAACAGTCTTCCTGCAGCGCTTGCAACCTAACTATCACAGCATTATAAATTAATGCAAAAGATGCTAAAAGGCCCCTTAAGCAGAAAATGTCAACATGCAAATGTTAAGCAAGAGATTTAGAGAGGAAGTTGAAGTCTCCAAGTCCCCCTGAAAGGCTTCCCATCCCCTAAGCCCTTTTGAAAGTCTCAGTTCTGCTTCAGTGAAACAGTAGAGGCACCTGTGGACAGTGTGTGCCCACGCAGCCCACACGGCGACGGCCATCGGGCTGGAGCTGGACCAGCAGCATCCCTTCCCCAGGTCTGAGAGGGAGCGTACGTGCCACAAACCTCCGCAGGGAGGATGATCAGGGACAGCCCCGACTGGAGCGAGCTGGCAGAGCAGGGACGGGCTCGCCTCTTTGAAACTCTGCCACTTGAACATTAAACCATCACACGCCAGAGCTCCTCTCCCAAAGGAGAGCACAGATTAAACTCAAATGATGAGGTTCATGTGGAAAGAACTGGGTTTCGTTATGACTACAATACACAGGCTTTTTTTAAAAAGGTTTCTTAGTAAACAGCCGATTCAAGCAAAAGGAATGTCCCATGTTTCCGTGGAACATGCCACTTAGGAGGTTTGAGAGTTTCTTCCTAAGACTCATTGATAAAGGCCTCATTAATAACGTATTTACAAACACTAAGGGAACTGCAGAAGTTGGCTTTTCCAACAAATAGGAATTATGAAGTTGCATTACAGAGGAAGCGTTGGAATTTAACTTGGATTGAAGTCCTACCCCCCAGAACACCAAGCAGATAAAAAGCTTTGGCTGAATCCAGACCTTGGAAGGCTGGAAGCCAGGAAAGGTTCCACCCTGCAGATCGGTACGTTCACTCAGCCACAGTCTCCCCAGAAAGAGCCACTTCACTTTTTTCACAAATTGTGGAATTTCTGGGACTCCTCTTACCCTTTGAAGAGGCTGGGTAAGACTGAAATGAACATGTAACGTCGAAACAAGACCAAACAAAAACCCCTTCACTGCTAAAAGTTACGGATTTACACTTCACTGATGGCAGCATTTGGTATTTTAGGAAAGCTTAACACACACTTGTAATTTTCTTGGGGAAAACCCTGAGATGGTTTAACATTTGCTGCAGGTGAGACGTGAGCAGGAAGAAGCGATGCTGTCAGGGGCAGCATAGGGAGCTGTGGCTCAGCTCAGCCTTTCCACTGCAAGGCCAGGACAGACACCTGTAGGGTACCAGGGCCAAATCCACCCCTAACTCTCCACTGCACTATGATTTCTTGGTTTAGATGGAAGCATGTTTATTACAGGCATCAAAAACCCATTGCTGCAATGTGTCATCTCCTGGTGTCTTAGTAAAGTAAATAAGAACTGTAGAAGCCGGGTGTGAAATTAACACCAGGAAACACTCAAGAAAAATATTTACATGAATTATTGAGGTTTCCTGCACAACAGCTCTCTCTTTAGTATGTTATCTTTACTCTGGTAAGAGCCTGGCGAGAAGCTGAGTAGAAGGCTGATGGTGGGTGATGCATTCAGCTGGAAAAGGGCTGTTGGCTTTTCCACTGGTCCTGACTCCCTCCCCGAGTGCCACACCACGGCGGGGCAAGCTTCTAAAGGCAGAGGAGCCAGGAATGGTACTTTGTGTGTGTGTGACTCCTCCTCCTTATCGGGACCTAAATGCAAAATGCAGTTGTAGCTGTGCTGGTCCACACCCCCTGGATTAAACTTCTGGTGAATGAAGCTTCTGGCGTGAGGGCGATCTCTGGCCATTTTCTCCTGCCCAGGAATATGCCCTGGGCTCTGGACAGGTTCCAAGGGCAAGCGAGGAAGGAGGGGTCTGTGTGAAGAAAGGGCACTGGCGCTGCGTTACTCTTCTGCCCAGTACAGCAGCTCCCCACGTATGGGACTGTTTCATCAGTCTTCCTTTAAGCACGGCTTTTTTTTCAGTCCGACAGATGTGGTGTTTGTGAAGGGAAAGCTCTGCTGTAACATTTCTGCCTGTGCGTGTTCTCCACCTGAGGTACAGGTCACCAGCCCTGTCCAGCTCAGTGGGACACGACCCAATCTGTATCAAGAATTCCCTGGGTAGAAGCTATAGGATGTAACTGCACAGCAGGCTTACAGTTTTGGGGAGAATAAAAAAGAAAACAAACCTTCTGAGATCTCTTTAAAGGATATTCACACTAAGATTTCAATGCTACAAGTACAGATCAGAAAAAAAATCTTTCTGCTTTTTATCTTTTTCTTACTTCTCACAGACAAGTGATTTGGCTATACCTAATTAAAAAGAAGAAAAAAGTGGCATAGGCTTAATTAAGATTTTAATTCAGTTTCAGACTATAGGAATAAATCACTGCAGACTTGATCGTGACAATAAGAAAATACGGTGCCTATTCTTCCTCTGTAACAGAGATAATAACAAATGATGAGGAATCCTGAAGAGGAGAGGGGGATACGTTCTGAGCCCCTCGGGCAGGATGTGGTGGCAGCAGATGACACCAGCTGTGGTAGCTGTGCTCCCAGGGTGGGGACCCGCGTCTGCAAAAGGTCTGCAAAAGCCACCTCCTCCTGGCTCCTGCCCTTCTGCCTCCACTGGGCTGGCTGCTCCAAGGCTGACATGTTCCAAGGGACGGGAGGAGGAAGAGGTCAGCTTTTGTTTGGGGGAAATAAGGAAAAAAGAGCAGGTAATGAGTCTGAAGTATGTGCGTGAATTCTGTAAGGCCTTGAGCAGCCAGCTGTACTGGCACCTTGTCTCAGAAATGAACGTGAGCTTCTCCTGTTGGCATACAGTGCTCTAGAGGCAACACGTCCCAGCGTGTGGGACGGTCATGGATTCATGGATTAGACAGAGTTGGAAGGGACCTCTAGAAATCATGGAATCATGGAATTGTCAGAGCTGGAAGGGACCTCTAGAGATCCTCCAGTCCCACTCCCCTGACAAAGCAGGGCTGCCCAGAGCACATCACTCAGGACGGCATCCAGGTGGGGCTTGAAGATCTCCAGAGAAGAGGACTCCAAGACCTTTCAGCA
>BJBW01001631.1:19289-53588 GCA_004320125.1 Scolopax mira | reverse complement strand
CTTCCTCCTTTTATGTCCCCCCGGCTAGCTCAGGCCCCTCCCCCTGGGCGTGGCTTAAATGGGATGGAATACCTGTGTCCCTGCTAGGTCCTGGGAACAATTAACCCTTTCCCCACCAGACCCAGCACACAGAGATTATGTTTTTATTAACCTCCAGTCCGTAACATACGTTCTTCACTTGAAAACAGACACCCATGTTCTGTGATTTATGCAAACTGAGCAAAAAATGGTAATTAATTTTTTCCTGCTTACCTTTGGAAATGCAGTTATTTTGTGTAACGACTGCTATACTGAAATACATCAGTAAGAGCAGTTCTATAAACGAGGCCTGTATTCAGAAAGGCTGTAGCATTGTCTATAGCAGGAAAGCAGTTATCTCCCTGTGAATAACTTCTCAAATAACTTTCAGCCTAACTTCAGAAACCTTGAACGAGAGGACCAGATGCCAAGAGATTAAATAATTTCCTGCTTGCTCTCCCTTGAGATAGCAAATCATATCATATTACATACAATGAATTCACAATAAGTTTTCCAAAAAGCCCAAATAAAAAAAAAGGTAATATAAATACATAGCGGGGCTGGCGAGATGAAATTAATGACTACTTACTGCACTGAAAGTCCTTTGCTCAGGCAAAGACTAAGGCATGTATGCACCTGGTACAGCAGTAATTGTGTCCTGACCCAAGTAAATACTGCATTCTTACCATAACGTTAAGGATGTGCTTATCTTGAGCTTCATGGTCTAATCTCTCAGCAGTATAGAGCACCCCAGTGCTGGGATCAATTCTGAATTTTCTCACGCTGACTGTATCAATGCTGCTGTGAATAGTGTAGCTCAACTTATGCTTTTCATCTCTGTCTATAGCTTCAATTTGCAGAATTTCAGTATCAGGGAGGATGTCCTCTGAAATGGTGACATCGTAACTTGGGTGAGAGAATTCTGGGCCATTATCATTGTTATCCAACACTTTGATAAGAACCTACAGTTAATAAAAAAAAAAACAAAACACATATTTGAAGTTATTGAAGTCTAGTTGGATTACTGAATAGGCACCTAAAGAAATATAATTTACCTCAGATGGCTGACGATGTTATACTGCTGGATGGTGAGGCTGGGAAACATAACTTAATATTAAATGTTTACTGTTCAGATCAAAAGAAATAGTAAGGATATGACTTTGGAGGCAAAATGTTCCTAATTATAAGAGCTACTCAGAGCCTGATAAAGAAGTCCATATTTCCAGTATCTATAGATTAGAAAATATTCCTACAATGGTCACAGGAAAAGTTTTGTTGTCCCTTGTAACTGCTCTGGTTACAAGAGACTTCTAGAACTATTATGGGATTTCCTTTCCCCTTCTCTATTAATAAGGCTATAAAAGAATCCTTTTCATGTTACTTAAATCTGCTTTTAATACAGTCAAGATTCTGCTAAATCCTGTGTTGTTTTCTGCACGATATATTGTGTGGGACATAACAGCAATGTCAAATCACAAGGGTGATGAAGAGTCCCAGTGCCTGTTACACCTTAGGATGTGTTGAGAACGGTGACACTTGGTGAGGCGAGAACAGGAGACCCCAACTCATGACCACACAAGCCCATCCCACACAGACCAGTATGTACCACAAGGACAAGTAATCTCAGGGTGCTGGTGACAGGGAAGGATTATTTTTATGGTTTCATCCTTGCTCTTCCTTTACCAGTGATTTTTGTCTTTATTGCCAACTAATTCACTTTCCCCTCAAACACCTATTTGCCTCCCTCCTGTTGCAGTTTATTAAGGGTAGGACTGCTGCTAAAAATGTGAATGAACACTGTGTCACTTGCTTTAAGTCTGTCTTTAAAACCTGGGTACTGACCCCTAAAGAAACTTGGAGAGGCAGGAGGCAGGATGCTGCAATTGCTGCCTATTACACCCATTTCAATCCAAGCTGTCCCAATTTTCCAGGCTTTGCCTTTTGACAGCTATGTGACTATGTGATGTTTTGTGTGTGTGGCTCCAGTGAGGTTTTGTGGTTTTCACCACTGGAGGAGTCACTCCCTGGAGATAATTTGCTTTCCAGACTATATGCTATGGATTACTTGGAGCAGCATGGCAGCAAAACCCTTGATAAACTGCATAATACTGAAAGCTGCAATGCAAATGCCTCTTTTTCAGTACTTGAAACAAAAAAGTATCTTTTGCAGAATTGTGTCTGTGAAAGCACACACCTGATTTTACAGTGACTGAAACGGAACAATCTTTTCATTCAAAGGCTTTGAAATAAGAAATAGTCCAATGAATGACACGGGAAAGGCCATGAACAGGACTCTTCCCTAAGACCTAAGGGAGACTTGACCCATCCCTCATGACATTTTCTTTGTTCTGAAAAGTGTTTGGCTCTTTTATAAGCAAATATTTTATTACTCTGCTTGATCAAGCCCCGCTCACCCACACTGTCTTAACAGAAGAGAAATACAGTTATACTGCGATATTGCACAAACAGATGTTGGCCTCAGAGAGGAATGAAACTTTAGATTTCCATGATATTTGGACGGGTTTGCAGAACACATTACCAGAAGGAACATGAGCAATTGTAAGCGGCAGTTGTAATGAACTAGCCTGGGAACTGTTGAAAAGACAGCTGAAATAAAGTGCTCTGTAAGTTAAATGGCATAGGACTTCAACTGCACATTCCATACGATTTAATTTTCACCAGATTATGGTACACCAGAGTGAAGCCGGGCGAAGTTTATATTAAGTTATGGTTCAGTCTTGGAGAGACAGCAATAAAACTGGGGGAAAATATACATTGCTGGGCCTATAATAATGATGAAGAGTTACTTAGCTTTTTATATTTTTGTTGTTGCTATACAATATATCAAGGAGTGTTTCTGACTTGACTGAGGGAAAAAAAACCAGTCAAACCCATACCTGAAAAACATGTGAAGAAATGAATTGCAATATATGAAATAAAACCCAAGAAAGAAAATGAAAGTCTTCAACTCTAGTCTAATGGGACAGCACTGAATCACTTTTGTTAGTGTAAGGAAGAGACATTGAAGCAATCTGAGTTGGGGATAATCTGATTACGAATGTGCGATGCTTAAAGACCTCTTTTCAAACAGCTTTGATATTCTCAGTCCTTAGCAGCTCCCACTGTAACACGGCTGGATTATTTTAATGCTGCATCGTTAACACAAGCAACAGCACCATTTATTTTACTTTTAATTAGTGGTCAAAACTTTTGTCATGTATTGTTTTAGATAATGTAACAGGGAAGTAAAAACTCTTCAAATAGATTCAATGGAAAATACCAAGAGTGTTTAATTCTGCTGATGCTAGTACAGCACGGTCTACCTTGGACACGTAATCACGTTTTTAACATTTGTTTTTATCATTTGTTTTTAACATTTGCTTTTAACATTGTTGTGTGCAAGCTCAAGCTATTCTCCAAGAAAAAAATAATCTACAAATGCACACCAATGTGTCTTAAAGGTCCTGCTACAGTGGTGACAAGCTGGTTTTTTTGCATAGTGTGTGATCACCCCAGTGCTGAGGTTCACTTCCCATTATATCTAATGCATTTGGGGATCACTGGCAAATTGTGAAAGCAGAGGAGGGCATGAAACTTTATCCACCACAAAGCTTGCACCGTGACTGTGCAAGCCATGGCTCTGTGCTGAATGCCTTCACTAGGCTGCATAAACTAAACAGGGTGGGACTGGATCAGGATGAGAGACCGAGGGTAAGCCGTGAGAGTATGGAAATTATAGTGTGGATTCACAAAGCAGCATTTCTGCCCACTGAAAGTGGTATCAGCTAATGCACAGACACACAGATATGGACCGTGATGGTGCTTGAGGAGTGGAAGGCACAGAGAGGGAAAACGGTAAAAAAGTTCCTCATTCACCTTTGTCATCAAACTTATGGGGAACTATGCACTTAAAATTGCTTTGATAGTTTCCAGAAAATAACTTCTTTTTTTCCTTTTTCCTCCACTCCCCACTTCATATCTACTCTAAAACTGATCAAGTGCCTGTTTAAGTGACAGGCACCTTCCTCCCCAGAGATGGCAGAATTTTAATGATTTGTCAAGTGATCCACATTGAAATACACATTATTTATTACATACTCTGCATTTCAACAGACACTTCCATCTGGAGATGGAAGGTGGTAGGTTAGAGATGCTAATGAACAAGGAGGTCATTATTGATTCACAATTTCTTCTATTAAAGCAGTTAAGAATATTTCTAATTTTTGTCAGCTGTCCTTCAAAATCCCCGAGAGTCAACTGTAATTTTAATATTACAGTCTCTCCTTTACTAGAGGGGAATGGATTTCCCTTGCAACAAAAGAAAGTTAGATTATATATGGGAATACTGATTATACAGATCTCTGTTAAACCTACAAGCTATGGAAAAGGAAAATGGAACTCCTTTATGTTCTTAAAAATTTAACTGTCTTGGGAGCTACTTGAAACAAAATCAGGTAAAATAAAATGGAACTTAAGCGCCATTTAAAATAGATATTATACTTCAATCCTTACAATAATATTGAGAAGCAAGTGACTATTATTGTCCCCGTTGCCCAACACTGGGCAATGACTTACAAAAGCCAAATGAGAAGTGGCAAATCTGGTGGAGATGTTTCAGGTATATTTTTGAGTCACCCCTATTTTTATTAGGTCACCTTAAAATGCCACCTTCCTATGCAGAAGACTTCCAGCTCCAGCTGGGTGACTTCTAGTAGATGTTACTTAAAAAGAGGGGTCAATCTTTCCCTTTAATAATGGACAAATGTTACACTGACATGAACACCAGGCTCATAGAAAACCTGATCCTACAAACATATGTGAAGTTGAGTCAGCCGAATGCCACCAGATCATTAATATGATGAAAGTTACTCAAATTCATTTAATGGCTGCCAAACTTAGGCATAAAATCTTGGTACTATTGGCAAATTTCCCATTGACTTCAAAAGGGCCAGCACTCTGCTCCTCAAAGCTGTAAGCTTTAGCCAGCCTGCAGCACGTCCTTCACTGTGGATAGTAGGATAACATCAAGTGTTATCCTACTGAAGCGACTCAAAGACTCACAGTGTATGTGTAATTTAATACTTTCATCATATTTATTTCCAAACGGAAGATATGGGAAGAATGAACTCTGTTGCATAAAGATCCTTTATTACTGTGTAGGTGCCTGGGGTGTTAAGCTATGAGAATAACCATTGTGTAAAATCAAAGACAGCCTTTAAAAGTTTCCCAACACATCTCAAAAGGTGATGAATGGAAATGTTTGCTATTTGTTTGCTGCTAAGTAGGGATTCCTCTGTGCTGAGGACTGTGCAAGGTTACTGACTAAATCACTTTTCATAGACAAACATTAGTTGCAAGTCTTTTTTCCACGCTCATAAAGCAAACATGCAGCAAAGCAGGCTCTGCCCGGTTATCCTTGAAAGCTCATATCTTTTCCAGCGCGTCGCAGGCTCCAGAAAGGCAGGAACTTGCCTCCTTCTGCTTCCATTGTGCAGAGCCTAATTTATAGTCTGAACAAGCGCCTCGCTATAAAAGATTTGCTTCTCCTTGCTCGCTTCCTATTTCCCACAGTTAAAGCAAATTTCAAATAAAGGATTCACGGGCCTCCAAGCTTACAAATTAGGCAAAGTAACACTCGGAGCATTAGCAAAGACTTTGTATTCAAAATGGTAAGTGAAAGGCCTAGAGAAATACAATCAAATCAAAGCAGGACAAAACCTAACGCAGGAAGTCTCTCCAAAGCTGTTTTTAATGTTGCCCATCACAAATACCTTTGGTTTAGGCACTAATGTATTTGAGTGAAAACTGGATAAATGCCAGGCGCTGCTTTAGAGACATTTGAAGCTGGAAGAATCTGCTTGGCTAATTGCTTGGTCTGGGCACAGTGTTGTAGTACAACCTATTAAGTGCCCGAATTACTTAAACTCAGGTTACGCTTTTGTATGGGTTTTGAAAACCTATTTTGATTTAATATTGCTTTCAATAGTGTTACTATGCAGCTTTATTTGCTGCTTCCTGACAAGTTTTTCTCTCTTCCAAACCTCAGCCTGAACAAAAAAATGCAAACTGTTTTCCTTCCAACCTCAGTGGCCTGTTATTTATACTTTACCGTGCGTTAGGTTAAAATGGGGGGTGGGAAGTCTTTGTTTCACAGGCAAGGCACTGCTGAGATTGCTGGATGGGACAGAAAAAAAATCAAGGATTGATTGTTCAAGTCAGCAAAACTGAAAAACTGAATTGAAACACCCCGTCCCCTCACCCATCCTGGAAGAATCCACAGCCCAGAACCTCTTCTGGTAGGCTCTAATGTCTTATCTACATTTTGGCCATGGTCCTCTAAGAAAGAAGAGCTTTCCAGTGTTCAGTTAAGAGAACCACCCTCACTCAGGGTGACTGATCAGCTCCTCTTTGTTAAGAAACAAACTTATGACGGAAAGGTGTTCTCTGAAAGGTGATAGCAAGTTTGACATCTTGAAACTCGCAGCTAGAGGTTAATCCTGAGCAGAAGAATAAATAAAAGCCTAGAACGTTCTGCAAGGAGAGACAGAAAGAAGCAATGAGTGGTAATTTCTCTTGTCCGCTCTTCCAACCTGCTTGGTTCAGCTGAAGGTATTACAAGTGACCATATAATGATCTACAAAAACTTTTCAGAGGGAACTGCATATTCCTCTCTGAGTGTCCACTCTACGGGGAAACAGTGAGATGGTTTTGCAACAAGTGAAACTGAGATACTTTGTTTGTCTTCTAGCTTGGAAGCATCAGCCTTCACACTTTAAAGCATCTTTTTTATAGTGGTTAGGATGATGAGAAGCAAAAAGGTGGCAAGAAAATAAGGAAGAGACTTTTTCATATAATATCATGACTTCAGGAGTCTCTTCTTAAAAAAAATAGTTATCTGCTGGTACAAAAGTCTCGATAAAAGTGAAAAATTATCATCACTTAGATGATTGTCCCTCACTGTTCTATGGGTATTTTAGCAAAACTCAACAGTATGCACTGCAAATAAATAAATAAATGCTATTCCTATGTTGTGCTTGGATGTAACAAATCTGAGTTGCTTAGTAAAAAAAAAGGAGGCTTTGGGATAAACCTCACTCATGACCAAGAGAACCTCTGAAGTTACATTGTCAAAGCTAGTCAAAACTGTGGCAGGAGTAGGTATTTAGATGCCATTACAATGATTTCTTGCTGGGAGAGCCCTTTCGCTGCTCAAATGAGGGCAAAAGGCCCTTTCCCAGCCCAAATGGAGGTGGTGGCAGTGGCGAGGAGCAGGGTCACAGTGCGGAGCTGCTGTCTGGGCTGTCCCCAGCACACGGGATGTAGAAACCCCGTCCCCTCCCCAAGGCAATCAGCTCTCCTGGCAGCTGCAGGAGATTCGCAGGGATTTAGAGCCAACGTATGCCTTCAGCCTCTAATAAATTACTGTGTGGCCTTGAGTAATGATGAATTAAGCTAAGGGAAAAAACCAAAGCTCTCCCTGGCTAATTCAGGAGACTTAGCCTTCCTAGAAGTTAATCAACGTGACAGAAGCTTTATACCCACACTCCAAATACATAAATCAAGTGAGTCAACATTTCTTCCTCTTTTCCCCCTCCATCCTTCCCCATCACAGCTGTGTGGCCATGATGGCTGGGGCTCAGCCCGATGGCCAGTGGCCACGGCTCAGCAAGTCCTGGTGCTGTGGTTCTCCCTTTGGAGACCCTATTCCTTTTTGAATTCCCAATCATGCCCAAACCAAACCAAATAGGCTTTCTCTTACAGAGGAATTTTGGGATTTTTGGGTTTTTTTTGATAGTCCCTATGTTGTTTTCGTGTCTTTTCACCACAGCAAAGCACTAATAGAACAGATGTAACTTCTAAATCAAAGTGATTCCCTTTCTCTCGTAGAACAGTATTGAACCATGTGCACAGTAAGGCATGAAGGAAGTGAGCAGTTTGTCGGAGTTTAAGGCGTGCAGGAACATTGCTGCAAAAACTTCTGTGACTCCCTGCCAGGGATCATGTTACTCAAGCAAAAATCTTTGGCATTTTTACACCATGCTTTACCACCTCCAACTGTGTAATAGACAAAAGGCCAGGAAGAGATAAAGGGAAACAGGTGGGTTAGAATAAAAAGCAAGACTGTTCCATTTGGCACAGCAATCATCAGCTGTTTCGTAATAAACCAGTGCCCTTTTGGGGGGGGGGGGGGGGGCTTTTTATTTTTTTTTTTTNNGGGGGGGGGGGGGGGGGGGGGGGGGGGGGGGGCTTTATATTATTTTATTGTTATACAAGGGAATGAATTTATAGATTTGCTTTCCACCTGCTTCCTCTTCTACCATATCTTCTTCGTAGCTATAGTTAAAAATGCAGGTGGTGCTATGTATATGAGACAAAATGCTCACAATGTCATTTTATCAAAACTCAGAACAAGGCCAATGAGAGCCATCAGTAGATGCTTTTTTCACTCTTTCTATGACATATTTTACTTAAAGTATCAGCTTGATTTTTTAATTATTGTTCTAAAAGGAAATAAATATGAATACGGTAACTAAAGGCCAGCCAAAAATACAGTATAAAAGTTGCGTAAAAGGGAGAGATAATTAGTCAGGCCATAATTCTGGCAGCTTTGAGATGATAGTGATCACTTCTGAAGTCTCTGTTGTGAAGACTAAAAGAAACACATTCTCAGATGTTATTCAGGCCACAATTAAACAGTATCCACATAGAGAGGAGATGGAGGAAGAGAGGGTCTCTACCCACTGATGATTACCCACTGCTATACTATTGCAATCTTAAATGACTATTTTAAATCCTTAAATAAGTCATATCACTGTTACAAAGAATGCTGAGGCTTCTTTTAGAATGCAACAGATTTACTGAAATATGGTTTTACCATATGCTTTAATTAAAAATGTAGGGTTTTCATCAAAATAGGTTTTGAGGACTGCGATAGGGGTCAATTTATTAAATCAAAAGTGTAAAAAACAGTAAACATAATATCCATGAGAAGAGAAATTATATGTTTCCAGCATGCCTGAAATTCCCCCTGCTTTTCAATGTTTGGCTGAAATGTTTCCAAAAAAAAAAAATTGTGTTAGGGATTCAACATCACATTTCTGAAATGTCGATTGAGAGTGTGGCCAAGGTTAAAAAACAAGGCAAACCAAAAAACTACTCAAGGGCTGAAGAAAATGCCTTACGGAAAGGGAACGTAAAGAGGTCAGTCATTCTCCTTTACTTGTCTACCCGAGGCTGGGAGGTGATTTGACTATTCTGAGTAAGTGCCTTCCTGGGGAGAAGATACTGGCTTTTAAAGAGCTCTTTAATTGAGCAGAGAAAGGCATAACAGGGAATACAGGCCAGATATAATCAAGTTAAAAATAAGGGATGGTTTTAGCAGAGATGCAATTAATTACTGAAACTAAGAGGGAAAATAACGGATTTCCTGCCACCTAACTTACTATCAACTGATGTTTTCTAATCAAAGGGAATTATCAGGAGAAATTATCAGATAGGGATACTTAGGGATTTTAGGGCTGGTTATAAACAGCAATTCAGACTGAGAAAGCACTCCATGGTTTAAGTCACTTCGGAGAGTTGGTGTTGTGTCTCAGTGACTACAAAGGCAAGGTAAAACAGAAGCATCTGCGTGTGCATGCATATATGTAAATATAAAAAAAATGTTCATGCCTTCCTTCTGCCTTATGAAGAAGCAAATAATACCACAAACCTATTTTTTTACCCTCTATAAACAACATTTAATGGGATTTGAGGCTGCACACGGGTGTCCTCTACCAGTATGTACTTTTTCCTATGTGTTTAATAATATCCAGGCTGTAGGGCTGCTTTACACTTGGGCGGTAATTCAGAGGTAGGATTTCAGGCTCTAGCTAACCCATACCCCAGAGCTCCACCTCATACTGAAGGATTTTGCTCTTTGGAGTCTCCCTGGTGCCACCTGGACCACAGAGTCAGTGACCCTGTGCCATAACCCTGGCCACGTCCCAACTCTAGATTGGCTTCCACCAAACAGATACCCAGGCTCTGCTTCAGGGTCTCTCCGACAAGGATGTGTCAGAACAACCATTATCCCAGCCCTTCATGTTTATCTGACCTGACTTTTTAATTGCTGAAAGGCACTGACCCTGAAGGAGAGATCCTTTGAATTTTAAGTTCTGCATCTGAAAAATTTCTTCTCTGAACAATTGATCCCGTGTCCCACATTTGGGTCTTGGGAAGATGAGAGGTATAAACTCCATTTAATACAATCAATAGCAATATTCCCCAACACTACAGAAGCACTATTGTATTTTGGACCATTACAGGCTGATATTGTCAAAATGTAAGCTCCGCCGCCTGTGACAGGGACTCCCTCAGCTGGAGGAAGGCAAATTACTTTCATGTGAGCACGAGGAGGACAAAAGAAGAAATAACGCTTTGAAACCTTCAACAGCCGATTCTATACAACCAGATGGAAAGGCTCTGAAAAATATCCCCTCCATTAGTTAACAGTGGCCTCAAAGGATGAGGTTTTATTTGAATGGCAAAATTATTAATTTTTATATCATATACATTCCACTAACAAATGAAAAACTTGCCAAGAAAGGAATGTGATATTCTACCTGAGTCGTGGCAATGTTTGTTCCATCGGTGACCTCCACAGTCATATTATACAATGACCTCTGCTCTGCATCCAAGGGCTTTGCAATGACAATAGTGCCCACTCCCTTCTCCGCGTCGAAAGAACTATCGTAATTCCCTCCTAATTGTTGCACAAAAATACAATTAAATTAGCCATCTCTGGAAAATTTCCATTTAAAATGTTCCAAGAAGTAGGCATATCTGTTTACTGGCATCCATCTTAACGGCTTGCCTTAGCATACACAGTACATCTACTGATACTTCTTTGTTCATAAATCATTTATATTTCAAAGTACAGTTTGTATATTGGAAAGCAGATATCATTAAAATGCACTGCAAGAAAAAAAAAAATCTAGCAGTATATTTAAGTGAACCATAACTGAGTCTATAAAAAGAATGAAGTGGCTATAAGCCCATAAGACGTGTGCCCTTGCAGTTTGGATAATGAACACTCACAATTATCTTTTTTTTAATTTTTTGTATAAAAATAATTTTAAGAGGGTTTTATTGTGCAAATCTTATTTTCAGGAAATTCTCACTGATGCTCATGGGCACAAAGACCGTCAACTGTGTCTTTAAATACTACAATTATAATCAATTTAAAAAATGCAAATAGAGATTTGTTATGTTAATTTCAAGGACAATGATAATTACTGGCAGCAAAGGTCAAATTCTACTAGTCTTTTAGGAATTATTTAAATAGATTTGACAGGATACACATCATAAATTTCTTTCCATTAAAAAACACCTCACAAAGCACTGTTCTGAAACTAATATCCCCTTATCCTGTCACACACTGAGTGATGCAGCAGTGGGAAAACCCTCCTGAGTCTCAGGTGAAAGAAAAAAAAAAAGAAAAAAAAGGAAAAAATCTATTAAAAAGTAAGTAAAAGCCATAAATAATTTGAGATTAAAGGGTTACAGGGTTTCTCAGCCACAGCTATAGTTTATAAATTAGAACCACTCATTATGTTCAGAAGTGAAGCACACACTCCCTGCTGCTAAGTTGCTTCTTGCTCACTCATCTATAAAGTGGAATTTATTGTAAGCTGAGTGTGAATTTTTTGGGGGCTGGGGACAGGAAGAGGTGGAACACAACACTGCTGACAAATGAACTCTTAAGGTATATTCATCACGCAGCAATGCAATGCCACTACCTACAGTCTCTGACAACTCAGTTCTACAAAGCGGAAAAGGCTTTCAAAGCCCACTGGTTCCAAAACCTGCGTAAGAGCTGCTCAGACCTCTTGGGATTAGATCGACAGGCAGAAAAACATCCATTCCACTGACTTAGCTTTCTAGTAATATTCAGACATATATATTTAAATGGCTGGTGTATTGTCAGGAAATGGCTCTTATTTCAGGGCTGGGGATGGAGAATCAAAGAGGACAGTTTTCCCTCCTCTACCATCAAGTCTTGCATCTACATGGTTTGCTAATCAAAACCCAGTGTTATTCTCAGAAACGATCATGCATCTAGTGAGAAGAAACAGGTTCTAGCATTCCAAGAAGCTGAAGATTAGGAGGAATCACAGTGAAATTGCAGCCCCTGAATTCCTTAACAAGAAGAAACCCTCACTTCTCTCTACTTCTTGCACAGGTTATTGCAAAGAAATTGTAAGTTAGAATAAGCCATCGCCCAGTCCATATCTACCTTGGAGGAGATTCAGAGAGGGGGAAAAGAAAGGGGAAGAGGAATAAGAGCACAGATGACCTGCACAAAAGAAAGGCAGAATTGGTGAACTTCTTCCCACTGAAATGATCCAAACATGGTCATTTCAGATGTACCATCAGACTTCCCTATGCTGAATGTACATATATACAAATATATAGCTCTGAGCCTAATAGATGCAGTTGTGGTTCTTCAAGAAAACACTGGCACTGGATCTGCTGTGATTTATGGTGGGTAGAAACGTTGCTTACTCCCTAACCTCCTTCTGCAAGCCCAAATTGCATATTTTTTGCAATTCATATATATATATTTAACACCAGTTCACACTAGATAATTATCCTTGATGTTTAAGCAATACCAAGGTATTTGGACGTTGATCATATCTTCAGTGTTTGGTTTATTTTTTTTTAAATAAAAGCTAATCTGGAAGAAAAAGATGCCATCTCCCAATTAATGTTTTAAATTGGTTTACTTGAGAAAAATTGTACCATGAAAATCAACTCTGAAAAAAAGCCCCTTTGAAGAAGGGAGTTTGAGATTCCTGCAAGGAAATCTCCGCTGAAATGAAGCTAGCCTTGGGACAGTAGGAGCTTTACAAAGAGAATGTTTCATACTGATAACCGTGAAAACAAAATGAAAACCTATACTTCAAGATGCTTAATAACTATCTTAATGAGCACTCAAAAATTATATGCTATCAACTGGAATGAACTTCCAAAGAAACCCTGCCTTTAAAACTTCCAAGAAGTAACATGGAAGTATTAGCAATACAGGTTTTAAATGCCCTTCCTCTGTTGGCAAAGAGCTGGGTTTGCAGGGCACTACACAGTGTACTGCAAATACTCCAACTTCTTCAAACCATTTTCATTAAGCACAGTTTATTATTCACCTAAAATAAGAACTGAAGCCATCATGAGGCTTTTTTTCTATAGTATTCATCTTCCAAAATGGCCTTGTGACAAACAAATAAATTTTGGCAGCCAGCTACCCTCCTCTACCCTACAGTTGTAACTAACCAGGCAACACACTTTATTTTATATTGTTTCATTTTCTATTAAACAAGGCAGAAACTGCATCAAAGACTGAGACAGAGATGGATAAGAGAACATCCTGCTGTGAGATCTGTGATTATAATCTCTGTTGGACTGAAAATGTGATTCAGTCCTGATCCAGTCTGGTACATTTTAACAGGTCATGGTCAACTGTTGATAATGAAGATCCAGTCAGATGGCTCAACTTCTGGGAATGTTGCCTGAGATATTGGGTCCTGCCTCTCATCCGGAATACTGGAGGTAGCCTGGAAATGCTGTCTACTGCTCCTCAGTTTTCACGTACCCTCAAAACAGCTTCTCATATGATGAACACTTCTGAAGTTGCACTTAAGCACAGAAGAATAAGTAATAATTGGGTGTAAATGCTAAACTGTAAGAGTGTTATAAAAGTGTTAAATCTATGCCTACTATAGTGCACCCAACACAATTATCATTGAAAGATGGGTGTTGGAGGGGCATGGAGAGAGACAGACAGAGCAGTCATGTAAAAACAAACAGGATTTTTCTCTTAAAAACTGCAGTTGAACTACTCTGGGAACCCCAGGTGAAACCGCTTCCTCCTGAAGGTGCCCATGTTGAGGTCAGAGGGCTGAGCCCATAGGAGGTGGCAGCTGAGGAGGTGGCAGCTACACACATTTTTGGGGTACTTGAGGCCTGTTTTCAAAAGCGTACTGCTGGGTAACTCCCAAGCCTTTTGAAGCGAGCTCATCTGCAGTGGTGTAAGCTCCCTCAGGATCAGTTTTACCAATGTTACTATTGGCCATTTAACATTTTCTTTGATCACAATCTTGGGATGAAAGGGGACTAAGGATGATGAAATTTTGTTCAGCTGCTCAGTTTTATTAATGTGAATTTTTATTACTTATTCCATTTCCCAACATATGGCACATGCTTTTCTTTTTATTGTCTACTAAAATCTCCTTTCAGATACGAGATATGTAGAAGCTGTCTTTGCTAATGTGCTTGCAATTGCATTAGGAAAGAAATATTTCAAATGAAGATAATACATTGAGAGTTCCTGAAGCACTTTGGGATAATCAACAATAAAGAAGGCAAGTTGATTGAACTGGCAAGTGGGCCAGACAGGTTGGCCTGAGAAAGCATTTTTGCACTGAATGACCTCAGAGAAATGTGGATTAGCCACATTAGATTGTTTGTAATATGACTGCAGGCTAAGATGTAATGCTGATACATCTTCAATAAAGATTAAAGACTTCCCTTAAAATACTCTGACTATATTGAGGCACTTAAGAGCGGGATTTCATGAAAAGTCAACATCACCTTGTAATTCCATTTTTGGATTAGAAGATTTATCGTGTTTGGATGATATAAATTCATCCAGAAAGTGCTTTTTCTCTCTGACTGTTAAGATTCCCAAACACCTCTGGTGCAGAAAGTTATGCCTGCACTTTGGACACCTACAGTTAAATGAAATAATTTCCACCCTTATTTTCTTGAGATTGATCTTTATGCTACTGCAAAGACCTGGAAGCATTTTATTTCAACAACTGGGAGTATTTTATGTTGTATGAAAGTGTGTTGTAGTTTATATAGGATTTCCCAATATAACTCTCACCAATTCCAGCTGCTATCAAACTTGGGATGGCTGCAGAAACAGCTCCTGGTACAAAAGATCTTATTTGTTGGCTCTCACTGCAGCTTCGTGAGAACTTTCTAGCACAGCCTTAATTTTCAATTTAACAGATGGTATACTATGGTCAAGAAGGAGATCTCAGGAAATTGAACTGAGACAGCCGTGAGCCAACAGACTGTAGGTTGTGTTCTTGGTATAGAGTAACCTTGGTTACATATTCTGGCTGCATCTGGAGTGTTACCTTGGTTCTCAGCTTTTTTCTTGGCTTCACAGTGACTATGAAAATATTTTTCTTCTGACAGAAGTCCCACATGCTTTGGAAAGAAATAAGTTCCCTTTTAATAAAAAGATAGTTTAAAAAAAAAAACCCCAAAAACCAAAACCCACTGAACCTTACTTGACTAGCGGGAGAGGATCTTCTGATCCTCTGCACTCATTTGATGCAAGGGAGAGGTGAAGGAGAACCTCCTGAAGTGCTAAAAGGGGTTTCTAGAGGTCAGCTGGAGAAATTGCCTATGGCGATATCCAGTGCAGATCTGGCACTCCCACACAATGTGGGTTCTGCAACTCTGTCCCTTTCCGTTCTTTTTGAATCCAGTGTGGGTGTTTAATTTTTTTTTTTTTAATTTTCAAAAATACTCTCCTTCTATCTTGATTATTGCATTTGCTGCAAGGAACAAAGGGGTTTTGTAGTTCTTTTCCTAGATGGAGTTCTTTTTTGGGAAGAGGTCAAGCTTCCCTATGTTCCTGTCAACTGCTGATCTGCAGTTCAAGATGGGACTATGCTGCTCTTAGAAATTATTTTCTGCTCTGAGAAGAAAACATATCAGCAAATCTGGAGGACGTGTAGGCAAATGAGTCCATGGGAGGGCCTTTTCCCCTTTTTTCCAGTGGAATGATCCAGAAGAGTGGGATTGAATACACATCTCAGGAATATCTTGACAACTGTCAAGAATCAGACTTAGATGTAAAGACGGATCACACTGAACTCAGAAATCCCCAAACCAAATATAGCTAAAACCTGGTAGATAGCAAAGAGCATACATGCTCCATGTTCAAACTCAATAATGCCAGGACAGACTGAGATCCTCACACAAGTCTCTTTTGGCCTACAATGCCATGACAGACAAGTGGAGAAGAAGAGAAATACAGGATATGATCTAATTTAGAGAATAGTCCTCTAAAACACATTTTCACTGGACAGAGAAGATTCTTACTTGTCTTGTGCCAAAGTAAACTAACAACACCAAGGACAGTGATAATAAATTGGGTCAATTGCTACAATTCTCATACTGCTCAGAGTGAAGAATCAAAAGAAAATGCAGAAAACTAATTCACTCTGAAACTCAAATGTGAATCTAAAGTGCCTTTAGAATTTTCATGAAAACTAGCAAAGTCAAAATTTACAATTTTTCTGTTTTCAAAGAAGATGAGATAAACTTAGTGACTGCCTCAAGAAATACAAATTCAACTACAGACTTCTGATAATAATAACATAATGAATATTAGTAATATAACATGCAAATAATTATCATTATATGTATTATATCATGCTAAGAAGAAGGAAATAATGCAGACTGAATTTTCAGATAAAACTATTGTAAGGAGAGTTAAAGCCTTGGGTTTGCTGCTAAGAAGCTGAAGGTAAGGGCATAAGAAGCAGAAAAGAAATCAGGTATTTTAGATAGTTCTCAGAGAAGATAATTCAAAGGAGACTAGGGAACTGCATGTTTTTGACATTAATGAAAATTTGCAGCACTGCGAATTAAACAGAAAAATAATTCAAAATAATAGATATTTAAATTATTGCCATTTAAGCACCCTTGATAGAAAGTTCTGATGTGCTTTTAAACTTTGGCTGCTCTTATAAAAGCAGGGTCTGAGGGAAGAAGGAAAGATAGAAGGAGGCCTTTTTGGAGAATCAGAGAGATGTTGTGCAACATGCTACTTAAGCAAACACCAGCACCATGCAGCTTAGCTCCAGTGTCAAAGTGGTCATCACACCATTCCCACCACTAGCAAAGGAAGAGACAGAGACGGCTCAATTTACCTTGGAGAAATAAAGATCTCTGACTAATTTTGGAGTTCCCATTGAAATTTTTTTTCTCATAAATGACTGAATAAATTTAACAACTGAAACAACCTACGTTCATGTATTTCACATTGTGGGATCTGCATGAACTGAGAATGGCGTTGAATGCAGTCTGAAAACAGAAACCAGCTATGACATCTCAACCATTCCCAATTAAACAAACTAAAAGCCAAGCAAGCATCCTGTTCCTTTTAGTCCATGGAGGGAAGATGATTTCCCTGCCTGTGAGGCACCTTCCTCTCTTGGAGCTGACTAACTCAACAACTTAAACAATCTTTTAAAGTGTATATAATTTAGGTGCAAATTAGATGCTGAAGTCAGGCAGACAGAATACTACATAGCCAAACTTCATCTGCACTCACTCCTTTTTTTTTTGAACTGTGAGAAAGTACATGTAATGCATTAAAAAAGAGGTTCTCTGGAATTTCAATGCCCGTTTAGTTTGAAAAGGTCATAAACATAAAGGTCAAGCTACAAACTCTATATTAAACCATTCTTCTACATAAGCCTTCAGGGCTTTTGTTGACATTACTGTGAACTGTGCACAGAGGTCCAAAATCACAAAATACCAGATGGAGCAAGATCAGGTCTAGGTTTTATAGTAGCCCGGAAACCATTTCTTGCATCAGCAGTCCCCATACATACAAGACAATTGACTTCTACTAATAACCCGTGTCTTTAAATGCGCTTTTCAGCACTAGACCTCCATTTTCCCCTGAAAGGAAAGTATCAACATCTTTTTATCCACATGATGATATTGAGGAACAAGGAGAGGAAAGTTTTGAAACTGACAATGACTAAAGGCAGCAAAAATAATCTAAATATGTAGTGCTCTGTCTATAAACCTCTTGGGGTGGGTTTTGGTCTTTGCATTTTGTATGCAGAGCACCTGGAACAACAGGGTCTTCTGCATGCCCAGGGTTGTTGGCTATTCCTATTGAAGAAATGGGTGCTGTTTCTGGTGCTATTATTTATAACAGCAGTAATATTTAATGACAACATTCATAAGATAACAGTACCAGGCTGGATGGTCAGGGTCACTGATTTCTCATTAAGTCTAGGGAAGCTTGGTCTCCATGACCCTCTGCAGTGATGTAGCATCTTGCAGCATCAGGAGCTACAGACTATAGGGGAACCATTAGGGTTGTTTAAATAGCAAAAATCTTCTTCTGAACCATTTGAATTATTTTTGCCGTAAAGGTCACGTTAAATTACGAATTAAAGGCTTAAATTTCATACTATTCTCCCTATCATTTCTGTTTGAAAGGCAAAAAATGAAATATTATTATAAGGTGTTGCTAGATTGCAGATGACTCTAATAATATAAAAGAATGCAGTGGAACAGCATTCTGAACTGCTCAGTTCTTAACACAGGCAGCATTTTAATGAGAGTCAGAGAATTCACCAAGGAAAGGACCAAAAGGCTGCAAAAGGCAGAGGAGTCCAGCAAAAAGTTCAAATGGAAAAAAATATCAATAACATCAATAAAGATGGATTTCTCCTGGGAGAAAAGTTAGGGTCAGTGAGGGAGAGAAAGAGAACGTAAACATTAGCTAATAAATTGCATGTAGCATACTGAAACAAGCAAGGGAATGGGAAGAAAACCATAGGTAACATATGCTGTCCTTCCCCAGGGTCTAGCAGGAACCCTAGAACATGATAATAGCTCTGGGTTTAATTTTAATGTGGTTGGCACATCAGAAACTGTACTACGAATTCAAAGAGGAAATGTTGCCTCTGTCTTTCCTCTGCACAAATTGGCAATAAAAGGTAGAAGATAATGACTCTGACAGACCCTTTCTCTTGTGGTCCTTGTCCTTCCTGTTGGCTAAACCCATCCACAAATAGCTTTGCTGAAATGAGAGCCAGGCTCAATCCCTGCAAATAAAGACTGCTGATGCACCCTCTCCACTAAGTCGGTGGCAAAGACTTTTTGTTTCTCTAATCTTTCATATATTATTTGCTTTAGGACCCTCCATTTAAATAACACTCCTTTGTGCAGACACGTTGGTTTACATCCAAAGGTATACAAACATTTCGTACAAGTGTCTGCAAATATTATGTAGCAAAATAACTTTGCAGGGTCATTGTGCTGCTGGGGAAAGTCTCATTGTGGAGATGTTAAATGAGTTATTTTAAACAACACAACTGAATCAGCAGCAGAAGCAGATAAGCAATGTTTAGGAACATTGACTCCTCTTTCTCCAGTGCAACCAAGTGAGACCTTCTATTCCCTATCTTTTTGGCAGCTACATCCTTAGTTTCATTTCCTCGTGATTTTAAGACCATTACTTCTATGGCTTCTCCTCCTCTTTGCTAAAGATATTTTTCCCTCCCTATTTTTGTAATCAATTTTATGCAAGGCAATTTTGTGGTTGAAATCTCACATCAAAAATACATTTCTCTTTTTCAGCTTGCATTCAAGACAAACTTTTGGTGGCTCCATTTGTAACCCATATGTTGATGCATCCCATTCTGTTTCACAGTTAAATGGATGGCACTGGACTGTGAAAAGTTTGAATTAATTATTTGTGATAAACTGTGGAAAATCCGTGAATAAAATGATAATAATTGGACACAAATACAGTAAAAGCTGTCATAGAAAGAAACGCAGCACATCCATGTGTCGCATCGCATCCTGTCACAGGCACTTATGAAAGATGTAATATAAATTGTCTGAAAGAACTTGCAAAAATAAAAGGCAGCCTGGATAGTTGTATTTTAGCAAATGTGTTTGCACTAAGGGTACCTTCTGTTGAACAGTTCTGCCCACAAGCTGTCTGTAGAATATAGAACATCTCTCGAGCATGCTTGCCACCTTGAAGCAGGGCAGTCGGAAGCAGAAAAAAAAGAACAGAATGCAGAAAAAAAGGTGAAGAAAGAGAGAAATGAGGGACAGCAAGTCTAAGTACCATAAATACATTTAGAAATGAGATTAGCAAAGTATGACAATAGAATTTAAATGACAGACAACATTAAGATTGCAGTAAATAACATAGTATGAAAAAAAACAGTTCAGCCATACAGCGCTTTTTTTTTCAGCTTAGCTAAGGAGTCATAACAAAAGCAGGAATATTATTATTATTGTTATTGCTATATAGAAATAACATTTTAATTTCAGCATTACGAAAGTGGGTTTAATTTGTGAGTGGGGATAGTTCACGGTTAGTTTTCTTGCTCTCAAAACCACACATCCATTCTGAAGCGTTGTTCTGAAGCATCCTCCTCACACCACTGGCTCCCAACTTACCCACAATATCAAACCAGAGAGGAATGTTAGATGGTTGCACAGAGACCACCCCAACAATTTCCGTCACTTTGTCGCTCTCCATGACGGTGAAGTTATAAAAGGGTTCATCAAAAGTCAGGGGCATGGGCGAGGGGGCAGGCTTTTTTATCCACTCAATATGGAGGCGTGCAGTTGAAGATTTTTGGGGCCGGCCATTGTCCACTGCTTTTATCTGGCAGGTACAAAGAAAAGACAACTTAGACTGAACATCCCAGCTTGGCAGCCCAGACCCAATTCCATCACATGGTGATGACTGCTTGGAAAATGGCCTTTATAATCCTCTACACAAAATCCCGCGAAAAAAGAGGGAGATAAGTACTTCTTTCTCAGTTCTCATTTTTTTTTCCATTACATTTTGACTTTTTACTGAAAAGACTGATTTCAAACTGAAATGTTTCATTGTAGAAGTGCTGGTGTGAGGCCTCCTGGAGATGCAATTCAAACACTCCCCACACAGATCCTCCTCTCCAGAACCAGCTTCCCTCTCTGATTTCATCTTCCACCGAGTTCCCTCTTGAAGCAAAGCTGGGAGCTTTATAATGACCCTATGGGATATTGTGTACTTGTGAAACGTGGTCATCCAAATCATGCCAGATTGCTTTTAAATGGCATTAGTATTGCAGATTAGATTGATATTCCTTACATTACATTTTTCAGGATCTTTAATTGAGTTAAATAAGTTTCACATCATTTCCCCCATTCTCCAAAACAAATATAATTTAAAATTTTTCTGTATATTTTTCTTGCTTTCTCCTCTCAGTCATATTTATTAAGAACTGCCCAGCCTGGTGCTAATTCTTTTTATTATAATGTCATCTACAGGGATGGGTAGACTTGATATTTGCCTGGAATGCTTTATGCTTTTAGCACAGCAAAGACAAAATGAGCAGCAACAAACTTCAGGAAACTTAAAGGCTTAAGGAAAGGGAGAATATAGGTTACAAAATAGGTGCTTTGTTGAGTAACATCAATGTCAATCAAAGGGTTTTTCTTTTAAAACTAAAGGAAATGTTTCTGGCTATATAGGACCTCTGGTGTAAATGTGCTGTTACTATGCCTGTTAAAATAGGAAATATTTTCTTGGAATGCCATACCCTATTTCTCTGGAAATATGTTAAGTGGGTTTGGTGCTAACACTCGTCATCCTGCTCTGTTCCAGGTGGGCAGGCCCTTAGTGAAGAGATGCTGAGGGTGTGATGAGCAGTTTCAAGGTAGAAAACCTTCAGCTGTTGCATTATAATAAGGACCAGATCCCAGACGTGACTTCAAGCTCTGCACAGAGAAAAGCACTTACTCACCCAAATAGTGGTGTACTCTGATTACTAAGGATTTCTCAATATTTTTACACTTACTTACTCATTTTCCTGTCACAGTTTCCAACTCTATGAAGGTATCCCAACTGAGACCCACCACTGTGACAGACTTTACTACAGGACACTTTTCTATCATCTCTTATATTTTTGGTCAACTCCTGAAGTACAAGTTTTTGGCTTACTGACGTAGATAAAGAGTGCCTATTCAAGACTTATATAGCTTTATATCAATGCCACCATCTTGTATTCTTTCTTTCTTTGACTGTGTCTATATGGAGTTCTGGCAGAGGTGTTTTTACTGAGATTTCTTTTAACTGATGTTGCTGCCACACTTAAACTCTTTAATGTGGTGAAAAGAGTACTACAACATACTGCACACAGTACTTTTCCTTCTTAAAGCCACCTGACTTTGAAGATATAAAGATCTTTTGTCATGGTTTGGGACACCTATCCATGAGGGCAAGCAATTGTGTCCACAGAATCGGCCCCCTTCAACATGACACAACTTTGTGAGCAGACAAGCCCTTGGCCTTCATTGCTGTGTATTCAAGGCAATGGCTTATGCCAACAATTTGCAAGTTGACTGAACAGTCTGAGAATAGTTCACTACATGCACTAGTGTGAATGCTCTCTTTTTGGCAGTAGTAGCATGTGAATACTTGATTTCTTAACACAGTCAGATCTTACATATAGGTCATAGATTAAACACAGCTATATATCACACTTTATACAAGAGGGCCTGTGAGTCAAATCATGGCTTTGTATATTGATGGAAGAGCACTTACTGTCAAGATGTCGTAACTCCCTGCTGTGAACTGCTTTCTGGAAGAAACCATCCCGGTTTTGGGATCAATAAAAAATTTCCCATCGTCATTTCCATCCACAATGCTGTACGAGATTTCTGCGTTAGGGCCTTCATCTTTGTCAAAAGCAAAGGCTCTGTAGATTGGCTCCCCTCTTTTCTTACGGTCCCTCTCTGGCAGCTTGATCTGATAGACTTTCTCTGGAAACTGAGGTTTGTTATCATTCTCATCCAGAACCTGGACCACCACCCAAACGGAGGACTGCTTAGGAGATGTGCCCCCATCCGAGACTGTTACCTGAAAAACAACAGCAGTAGAGGCATTATTTTGAATAGGTACAGTGGGATTTCGTAAATCAGAAAAAAAACATAAACCAGAAGGAAACAACCCTCTGTCACCAAACCTAACCTGTGGTTTACGAAGTCTCCTGTGTACACAAGACATGCTCACTATAAAAGTGCTCAGTGCCTAACTCAGATATACCCACAATGGCAAATAAAGGAATCAGGAAGACTTTTTAATTTTGAGATGAACCTGGAAGGGGCAACCTGCAGACTAGGAACCTATTTCTCAAAATATAAAATCCTTTTATCTGAAATTTTGCAAATTTATCTCAGAGAGAACTGGAATTAATCCATTAAGCAGGATTCCTGCTTTTTTGCAAGCATATTTTAAAGTTTCTTCAGTCACACAATGAATGTGAAAGATGCATTTCCTCTTAAATCCTAAGATAATCTCTGTCATTTTTTTCCCATTAATTATTTGGAATTTCTTGAACAACAAAAGGATTTCTGTCAGTTCTTTTCATTCATTACCTGAGATGTGACAGCTCATTAATTCCAAAACTACTTTATATGACTGTGAGGGACACAGAGAGGCAGGTAGCAAAAAATTTTCTGCTGCATGTTGTAAAGAGTGCACTGGGCTGCCAGAAACACGCAAGATATAAAATCTTTGAGACAAAAGTTAATTAGTAATTTAGCTGCAACTTAAACAGAATTACTAATAATTTTCAGCCTGAAACACTGCGAAAATGAAATAATCCAAGATCAACGAGCACTCAAGAGATTTAATAATGTGCCTTCAAAATGCAATCAATATGTTTCAAACTTCTCCCTCAATATTTCGATTGCCTTTTTTAAAAAGGCAGAAATAAGGCAGAAAGTTATTTCTGTTTCCATGAAAGAAGTTTAAATTTCACTTTCAGCTGCATATGCTAACACGCCAATTCCCACAGTAGCAATTTTTGATGACAGTGAGCCAAGGTATTACATGCCCTTCCCTGCTCATACTGATCCATTGCTTTACTGGTTTACTCCTCAATGCTTTATTTTTCCTTAAACATTTCTGTGTCCCCTTACAAATCATAGAATCATTGAGATTGGAAGGGACCTTTAAGACCATCTAGTCCAACCACTAACCTAACTCTGACAAAAAAACCCATCACTAAACCATGTCCCCCAGCACTAGTCCTTAGGCAAAGCAATATTTTCTGGAATAATGTCCCTTGCCATTGTCCCCTCCTTACAACAGGATATTTAAACCTAGGTTTAATACTGAGATCAGCAGAAAAAGCTCATTTTCCATGAGAAAGGTAAAAGACCTTTTTCATTTCCTATACTTTAAAAATGGATACAGAGGAAGGGAACAGACTGACAGCCTTAGGGAGTGAAACCCTTTATTTGCAGAAAAATAAATGGTATGGCAATATATAGTCAATATATATATAATGAAAAATCCCCCATATCTGCCTATAACTCATTTGGGGAGCGGAGCCTGGCCTTGCAACGACACGATATCACCTCAGGCCTCTCTCCTAAGACTGTCACCAGGGTTGGCAATTAGCACGTGTTGGGATCACCGCCTTGTGACAGGGGACAACGCTCTGCCAAGAGCCTGGTGGGAACCATCCCCATCCTGCAAAGTCACCACTGTGCCATCTGTCAGTCACCGTCGAGGGGCTGCAGGGAGAAGACCCGCAGCTCATTACCAGTGTATTCAGCCATCTAGTTCCCACTCACCACACTTTCCAAAATAGCATTTATAATGCCGAAAGGCGGCACACATGGCTGCCAATCTGCCTTTCCATCCGGTGAGAGCGGCACCGCCGGGAACCTCAGCCTCTCCACTCCGCTGCTCTGGGAGAATCTCAGAGCTTGTGCAGCAAACAAAAAGCTAACTCTGCCAATTCTCTTATTACCAACTTTCAACAATAAATAACTTTTGCCCCACTTAGAGGCTGAGCCCCTCTATTTCTGTTCTGCTCCAGTGCAAGTAGCCAAGCTCTCGGCAAGCGCACAGGTTAACAAAGAAAATCCCTTTTCGGGATTTCTGCTGACTCCACAGATAAAATAATCAGTGACGTCAGGCAGTACAGGCTGTAGTGCACAGGAACTAACAGAGACACATTTATTTATAAAATACCAATAAAATGCTTTTTTGTAGGGTGATCTTGATAATGCATAGAAAATACTAGCAAGATTCAGGAAACTCTTGTTTTCTCAACAGAACGTAACTTTTAAAAAAAGGACACTTCCCTCAAGCTCCTGGCAGTGACCTACATAAAAAGGGGGTCGGTGAAGAAAAACTTTAGAAATAAAAACAATAATAAAATCTCTGAAAGCCATAGTGGTACAAACAGTCAAATGACCCTGATGAAAGGCATACTTATACCAAGAGACTGCTCAAGAAGCGAAGCTGTCCTCCTGTCTCACCAGTATACCATCCCACAGTTTGTTAAGTTACTGCTGGAGTCATGACTAGAGGGGTGCTGTGTCAGTAAATACGTGCATGCATTTGTTTGTTTTTGTAAGCCCAAACTTGTGGGAAATTCGTTCCATACCAGAAAAGCTGCACCGAAAACATGTGCTGACAGCTAATTGAAAATAGCAATGGCTATAACATGAAATGTCAGCTAATTAACAGAAATTAACATAGAAGGCCTGAAGTTAGTAAATTCTACTCTGTCTAAAACTTTATGTCCCTGGAGAGGAAAATGTTATGTACCAGTGAAGGCTTTTTCTTTGGGTGACACTCAAAACTTTTCACAATCACAGGCTCCGGCTCCACTCGAAAAATTCCAAGTGCCAGACATGGGAGTTGAAGTGTGAGTTAAAGCTCTCTTTTTGCTGGCATGTAAATTAATTAATTAAGCTGCCCTCACTTTAGTGGTGTGGTTATTTCCCTAACTATAAATCCGAGCCGTGGTTGACCCCTCCTTTCTGCTCCATCAGCCTGACCCCAGCCTGGCTTTCCAGGTTCCAGCTATAAACAGGGTGAAAGAGCTGCAGAAATTTCCTCTGCTCCTACAGAAAAAAATCCCACAACAACACATTAAAACAAAATACCAAATTTTTGCGAGTTAAAATTGTTTGCAGACAACCCAGCACATTGGAGACACAAAACACAAGGCAATGGGGAGGACCAGAGAGGCTGGTTAGCACACCACTCCGCAAATACTGCTTCCATCAGGATGCTGTATCACACCAGCCCTTAGGGGCTCCTCTAACCAATGCAATTTTGATTCAAACATTACCACAGTTCTCAGCAAAATCCTTAAACAGCTGGAAATTGCAGTGAAAAGTAACTGGGGAGGGGAGGGATGTTGGGACGTTTGTAGGGCAAAGATGCAAAAGCTAATTCACAGCTGGTATCTCTGCAAATGTGAAAGGCAGATGTGCAAGGCAAGGGACAGCTTGCCAGGAGAGAAGATGTAATTCAGGATCAGTAAGGTTCTTTCATTTAGAAACCTGCAGATGGTACACTTGGAAAAAAAAAAAAAGAAAACCACAACCCAAAACCAGTGAAGAAAGGTGATACAGATGAATGACAAAGATAATGTCTATATATGCTTGTCAAAATGTTGCATTAAAAACCCAATAAGAGGTGAATCCCACAGTAATCAAGATGGATCTGAGGATCAGATTAAAGCTTTCCCAGAGGACATGAGAAACGGCTGCTTGGTCAGTACATGGTTTCCTAAATGCTGAACACCTTCTTCTGCCTTTGTGCTGAGTCTGGTATCCAGACATCAATGGGCAGATGTGCTGCTTCTTGCCCATGTGCACCCTGAGATGGGCTGGTCAGCTACTACCCCCTGTCCCATTGTTAGATATTGCTGCTCATGCTGTGTCAGCACAGCCTAAACAGAGGATACGACCTCTCAAAGTTGGGGTATGGCCATGAAAGCAGCTGAATTTTGACTCTCTAACCAACATACAAAGGCTGGAATAAAAAGAATGTGATGACATGTTTAACGAGGTCTGATGACATCAGACAACAAGAATAATAGGAATTTTATATGCCATTTTCATGGTGAAATCCTAAGCATCACTGCTGTTTTCCCACAACTTACAGGCAGTTCCACTACAGTTTTCTTCATAAAATGAGCACTTTCTGTCAGGAGCCTGCTTAAAACCCATTGGCTTTAATGTTTATGACTTTAGTGAACCATGTCAGCCAATAAACATATAGGTATTGGTTACCTGGAAATTTCTTTGCTAGAGTAACAACATTCACTTGCTTCTTACAATGCTTCTTTCAGCTGGATGGACCAGGACAAGACCTCATGAAATTCCTTCTACTTACATCAGACGTATTTTTGGAGAAAAAAACACAGAAATACTTCCTTTTGAAGAGTATAAAAACCTCAGTATAACAACAGAACTTTAAAAATCCAAGTAAGGCAATTTCCATTGTGCAGGATCTACCTCAGTAGGTTTTGTCTGTAGACACTAACACTACTTTTCCTACAGGGCTGAGAGACAGTTTTTCAGGTCCACAGATCAACTACAAAGAGATTTCCATAGCAGTGGACCTTCTCAGTGAAAATCAGGGTCAACACTATCTGTTAACATACAACAGCGGGAATGTTAAGAAATGAAAATTTATTCTTTTTATGACCATGGAGAAGGCATGGAGGAGACATCTACTATGAAAGTATTGGCTAGAACACAGTGTCAGTCAAGCAGACCTCAATGTCAGTGATAAAAATAATTTTGACTTGAGATAGTCTCTATGAATTGGTCTGTGACACTTAACTGAAGTAGGTTTAAGCTCCTGAATTTTTTCAGAACATGAATGCAACTGTAAGGACCATCCTCCTGAATTAAAAGTACAATATTGAATCTCATTAACAAAAGCTCATGACTTCCAAGATAATTATTAACTCAGCTGGAGAGAGTAGCTAGTAGGGATCTTACTTCAACAAGTATAACAAGACAATCAGCAGGTGTTTAATGTGAGTTATCAAGCCTTGAGAAGAACAAGAATCTTCTTCCATATCATTCCTTGGCAGAAGGAAGTACTCAGCCTACCCAATTTTTAAGTTAAGAGGAACTGTCACATTACTGTCATTAGCATTGCAAAATGCTGAAGATGACATATTTGCTTGTTTATTTTCATCTCTGTGATAACTGCTTAATGCAAAAAAAGTGAGCTGAGATGCCTGTGTCTCATCTGAGGAGTGTGCATAATGAGGTCTTCAGGTAAAAGTCTCTTCCCTTCCCCCAACCAGAAATGCCAATTTTGCTTCAGAAAACTTTAAAAAAGAGAATGTGGTTGAGTTACTGGAGACAGAAAAATGATCAAAGGGAGCCTGTGAGCTGAGGCATACCCCTGCTGTTAGTGACTAATGGGTTTGTTTCTTGTGCCAATGCACAAAGGAGCTGCAATACCTATTGTAAGAGTCTCTGGAATTCAGCCCAAGTAAGAGAAATAAAAGATTATAAAGAAGAGCTCGTTGAGGGATGAATGGAACTTTAAAGTCAAATACACTGAATTACTATCTATGCCTACTTTAGAGAGAGACTAAATTCATGGCTAAATTCTTACAAGGAAATAGTTTTCTGTAATGCATGATATTACTGAGCTACATGTTGGATTATTGCTACAAAGTGAAGGCAGCATAACCCAAAAATATACAGAACAGGAGAGAAAAACAAAAGGGTACATAAGTTCTCTTTTTTTTCAGTTCAACAAAAATACTGAGTTAGCTGTAGCAAACTAGATGCTTTCTTGTTCTAATCCTTTATTTGGCAGGTATGGAAAAGAAGTGGGCAGTTGCTTATTTCACTTACCCTAATAGAATGCAGTGCTGTCCCAAAAGACAAATTACTTAAACGCTTCTTGTAGGAAAGAGTGCCAATCATATCAATATGATCCATCTTTCCTTATTTCCTTTACAATGTGCTAATCTGGGAACTCTTGTTTTCAATCATAAAAAAAATTAATACATTCACTCTGGCCAGCTATGAGAAATAAATAATTTAGAGTACATTTTAAATACAGATTATTACTGACACAAAAACTCTAGGTGGCTGATTAGGAAAGTCAATGGCTTCCAGCCACATTGAAGCTAGAAAATGATGCATAATGGTCTGTTATACCATTTAAGAATTAACGATGACATCAGGTAATTTCAACACTATATTGCCAAAAGACAGAAAGGAAGGAAGGGTGCTTTTTTCTTTCATTCGGAGTTAAATGTTCCCTGCAGCATCTGCAAAGCTAAATATTAGAAAAACGTACTGAAGAAAGTCTTAGAGGCTTCAAATTTTAACTTTTGTCAGACTCACCAGTAGACGGTAACCAAAAGACCTGGCAGAAAGAAGTATCAGAATGGGTGAATTAAAGGTCCAAAAATACTACTACTAGTACTACGACTACAACTACGACTGGTACTATGACTATAACTACAACTAGTATTATTACATCTATTCTGTGTCATACTTTATGAACTTTTTGAAAATTGAAACAGTAAACAAGAGTCATAAATTCTGAGAAGAAACTTAAGACTTCTATTTTAGGTTTAGTAGCAATAAGGCAGGACCTGCACAACTCTTGACAGTAACTGTCTAAAAGAAAAATAGTAGTTTTCCATGAGCATTGCTTTTAAAGTTCATTACAGTTTGGAGATCCTGGCAACCTTTGTTCAGCAGGCTGTATTTCTAGTGTTCTTCAACCAATACACACTAAGATAAGTGCATAACCAACCATTGCTCCATTAAATTCTCAGGACAAGAGAGCACCCTGACCTGTGTTAAAAGAAGCTCCTCTAGGCAATCTCAAAAAGTATCTTCCCCTTATTTTCATTAAGTACAAGCTCATATAATTTTGCTTTTGACAAACTGTAGATAGAACTTTGCCCAGAAGTGACTCTAAGTTGTTCACTTTCCAGAAGTCCAAACGTGCCTCCTACTTCCATTGGTGGAGTTAAATACGGAAAATCTTCACCTCTAGTGCCTAACAGTAGTGTGTTATGATCACATATGATTCAGCAGAAATCATCTTGGGAGGGAAAAGTATTGCTTAGCTAGGACTTTTCCTGACTTTCTAGGTGATAACACCACCATCAGAAGAGATGCTTGAAAATGTATATATCATACCCCACATTGAGCAGTTTGAAAAATTTGTAACTACAAGATAGGAAAATTTGAGATGATCATAGTAGGAACATCAAACTCAGTCTCCAAATAACAACTGTAAAGGTCTTTTGAGTACATAAGGAACTTACTTTCTTTGTTCATGAGGCTACAATAATGCATCTTGCTATATAATTAATAGCATATAATGAAAAAAAATTTGCAAAGCAGAAGAATACACTCCAAATAGTTCTCTGATGATAATATCTAGACCCAAGCACATTTACCCACCCTTCAGGCTGACACCTTACAAACAAGATAAAGACTGAGATGAGATTGCTTAAAAATAATTTTTGAAGGCATATGGAACCTCCTTTGGAACAACCTATCACTGAACAGAAGTTTAACTACACTCCATAGCCTCTAAATGAGAAAGAAGATAAAAGTTGTGTATTGATCTTTACCGTAAACTCTGAAGAAGGTATTAAGCTCCTGTTGATACTGAAGATTACAATCATAGAGTTTTGTGAACAGAAAATGAGGAGTAGTCAAATCTGAGAATATTTCACTTCAAACAGCTTTAAATACCACAAAGCTTGCAAATTAAAGATATTTATGCAGTTTAATGGTATTAGTAATCTTTCTCAATTTTAAGTCCATTCATACCTGAATACCTACTTCAGCCATTTGTGAATTCTGCTTCTCTTGTGATAAGAAACCTGTGTGATCAAATATTGATAAAAGTTCCCCCCTACCAGATCTACCTCTACAGATAATGCCCTTCTCCAAAAATCTTATCTTGGCACTCAGGAAATACAGTAGCTCTCAGTTTTTGTGCTTCAAAAGAGGTGTGCATCAACTTTTAAGCTCACTGCACCACCCTTTTCTCAAATATTCAATTACCCTTCATTTTCCATGCACAAAAATCACTTGATAGTCACCTTTGCTATAAGCAGGAACCAAACACCTTCAAAGTTTCCTCAAAATTATGGAGATTGTTACACATCCCAAATATTTCCTTTTTCATACTAGACCAGTCAATATGTGTAATCATATGCGAAAAGCATTCTGGTTATTAATAAAGACACAGGACGTAATCCATGCTTCCAAGATCTTTTCCTAATATTAATAACTTATTTTATGTTTTAACTATCAGCAGAAATGCTGAGCTCAAAAATATGTGCTGATATATTGCCAAAATTTAATCAAGCTATAGTACTAGTCATTGTGGAGTTAATTAATCAAGCAGCAAGACGATATATACTTTACATCCTTGCTTGGGTGTGCAGCTGTATCAGTTTAGAGTGTAGGTCCCCAGATATTCAAAGTGATGGGAAATTAAGATACAGTGATGATTTTAGCAGAAACTCTCAAATTTGGTGCAGATGATTTCCAGCATGTGTCAATAGCCCTCCATCTATTTTGCAGTAAGTCAGCAGCCCTGCCTCATGGTATCTGGGTATGTGCTGATGAACCTACACTAAGAAAAGGCATAGCATGAAGGAACTCACTCTGCGTGCCCTTTGAAATACTGTGGCATGCAGATTCTGTTATAATAACTTCAACTAAAACTTTCAGTCTTCAAAGGAAATAAAGAAATACCATCTTCTCTCCTGCACTATAATATTAAAACTTGCTTCTGAACAATTTTGTTTGTGCTGACAGCCAATGTTGGATGAAACACCTTTAGGTGAGGCACCGTGATGGTCAGTCTTGAAACAATATTGTTATTACTGAGGAGGTAATGCATTTATTTGGCCAACCATGAGATGAAAGATAGACACTGTAATTCCTTAAAGTTGTTTACTTTATAGTTACACTGCATCCAAATTCTATGCTGCTATATGAAGCAGAACCAAGTAATTTCAAAAAGAATTTTAACACTTCATCTTTTTTTTTTCTTAAAAAAAAATAAATTACTCTAACAAGCAGGCCTTGGTTGTGCTAACAGAGCATGACACCACCTTGTCTCTGGCAGAAAGGCAGATTAAGATGCATCCAGCCCCATCTCCAGCTCCTCCTCCAGCCATTTGTTCTTCCGCTGTCATCAGTCTGCAGCCACCTTCACCCATCAATAAACTGTGCATCTGTGCTACGAACGGGGCTACTGAAATAATCATGGTTTAAAATGAACTGCCGATAGAAAACAAAATGCCCCAAAAGGTTGATGGTCAACGAGTGGTGGCAGTGAGAGAGCAAAACAAGGAAAGGCATGCCAGGTCCCCAAGTCAGAGTGGGGAAAATTTCTTAGGACGTTTTGGCCACCGAAGGAAAATGCTTTGTGCAGCTACAATTTTGCTTACGAATTCTGCAATTTCACTACTGATAGTAACTTACCCTCCATACAACCCCCCTCCTTCCCCCGAAAAACCAATACCTATTGTAGAATTATTTAGCAAGAAGCCTTTGATCAATACCAAAGTAGACAACGTCAGAACCAGGGATCTCAAGGCAAAAAATTACTCATCAGTAATTACTGAAAATATTCAACTTCCACCTTACACTATTTTTCCAAAATATAAAAAATAATGAATGTCCTCCATCCACACACACATGTAAAATGTTTCAAGGACAGTTTTATAGCTGATAGCCTGATGAGTAGCTGCTGCCATTTTAATGTAATTTAGTTTTTCCAGGGTAAAAAATGAAGCTGCTACAGTTTTATGTTCAAAATAAGGCTTACCAGTTAAAAATATGATTAATAAAAAATTGATTTCTTAGCCAGATAGAACGTAGATAAAATCAGACCTTTAAGGAGTACAGGTTGTTCCCAATTTTTGATCCTGTAGAGATACTCTAAATTTGCAAAAAGAAAAAATGTACATTTTAGGCCTCAGAAATGTATCTGGCGTTAGTGAACAGTCACTCAGGAAGATTGCTGTGACCATTTTCATTAATCCAAAAGGAAAAAATGAAGATGTGATTTTTTTTTTTATCAAAGATATTTGATAGAAATTTCTTTGGTTAGTAATGAGGTACAAAGTAAAATTTTAATCAACCTAGAGGACAATATGATAACAATTACTCATGCACGTTTGAATAAAGTAGTTTTTGAGTCATCTGAGGACTACCTCCTAAAATATAAAGTAGCATAAAAATGCTTAGAAAATCAGTTTGAAAAATAAGTAAAATATGGTGAAGGAGTTAAGCATGAATAAGGAGGTTGGTTGTTGGAGCTCTTCCCAAAGCAGATTTTTTTAATGACAGTATCATCCTGGGTTTTTTTTCAGACCAGGTTAAAGTAAATCACATCAATAATTGCTTTGATTTTAGCAATAAAAAATTCTACTTGACTTCTTGTTGCCTACTTCACAACTTTCTGTGACAAATTAATTTTAGGCAGATAATAAGCATTAACTGGGATGTATTTAACCACAGTTTCATCTAATAGGCAACACAGATGAGCCTTATTATCTCAATCTCTACTTGTCTTCAATTCTACATGTCCTATAAATATCTACTATCCAGTTTACGCTGACATGGGGTCAGTTTTACAAGCTGGTTGATTATCAGCATGGGATTATACACAGGAAAAAATATGCAGATTCTGATTTTGAAGTAAAACTCATAGTCTTGGACTACCTTTTTACTTTCTAGCTTTGAAAACTCAGCCTGGAAATTGGGCTTGGGTATTACCTCCAGTAAAAAAGTGTAGAACAGAACTGCAGAAAACTTGGTCCAGTTCTGTTCAACATATCCATCAGTGACCCAGATGAGCGGACAGAGTGTATCCTCAGCAAATTTGGTGATGATACCAAACTGGGAGGGGTGGCTGACACCCCAGAGGGCCGTGCTGCCATCCAGCAAGACCTGGACAGGCTGGAGAGCTGGGCAAGGAAGACCTTCATGACGTTCAACAGGGATAAGTGCACGGTCCTGCACCCGGGGAAGAAGGTTAGGCACCAATAAAGGTTAGGTGTGGATGTGCTGGAGACAAGTTCTGAAGAGAAAGATCTGGGGGTCCTGGTAGACAGCAAAATGACAATGAGCAAGCAGTGTGCTCTTGTGGCCAGGAAGGCCAACAGAATCCTGGGCTGCACAGGGAAGAGCATGGCTAGTAGATCGAGGGAGGTCATTCTCCCCCTCTACTTGGCACTGGTGAGGCCACAACTGGAATACTGCATCCAGTTCTGGGCTCCCCAGTTCAAGAGGGACAAGGAGCTACTGGAAAGAGTCCAGGAATGGACTGGAAAGGGCAATGAAGATAATTCAAGGATTGGAGCATCTCCCTTATGAGGAAAGGCTGAAAGAGCTGGGACTCTTTAGTCTGGAGAAGAGAAGGCTGAGGGGGAGACCTTATTAATGCCTATAAGTATCTCAAGGGTGGGCTGAAGGAGGAGGGAGCCAGACTCTTTTCAGTGGTTGCCAGTGAGAGGACAAGGGATAACGGGCATAAACTGGAACATAGGAGGTTCCACTCAAATATGAGAGAGAAAAAAACTGCTTCCCAGTGAGGGTGACAGAGCCCTGGAACAGGCTGCC
>BJBW01001631.1:0-19171 GCA_004320125.1 Scolopax mira | reverse complement strand
GTCCCTTCCAACTCTAAAAAATTCAGTGAAATTCAGTGTTCTGATGATAAAGGATGAGAGCCATCTGTCCCTCCCCCGTTGAGTGCATCAGGACTCTGTATTTCATCAGACATATTAAAAACCTTATTTTTTTTCACCAGACAAGACTGACACAGTTAGGTGTGCATTTAGGGACCAGTTCACTGTAACTTTGTTATTCATGTCAGTTTAGTCCTCTTTTCAGCTCTGTTGAACTTCTGCAAACCTCCACAAACACCTGAATAGTCTCAGCATTCACAACCACACCATGGATGGCGGGTACCCACATGCTGCATGGCTGGAGATACATAGGGACAGTCCAAAGACAAATATTTCCCTGATGAACCAAAGGACTGCTCATGTTGTCTGAGCAGCCAAAGAATTACAGGTATCTTCTTAGTGGAGAAGGACCTGGCCAACTGTGAAATCTGACTTGGAAATCAATAGGAATTTTCCCATTGACTTTGGTGAGAACACAGATGCACCTAAAGCTCAACAACCTCATTTCAGTAATTTTCCCTTCTCATTCAGCTTTTGGACAGCCCTGGGCTCCAGGTGCATAACAAGTACCTGAAAGCTGTAAGCCTTTGACTAAAGGGTAGAGAAGATGTGTACACCACAGCATCACCACCACTGTGTACATTATAACCGACTGGGAAGAATCTCACTTTAATATCCAGGCAAATGTGGGGTTTTCTGTTTACTTTAAAGAAACAGCAAATTCATATACAATTTTTTTCTTCAACCTTATCTTTTTTCCCCTGTTTGTTCAATCTGTTACACATAGAGCCAGTGATCCTGCAAATAGCAATGTATATGAATAATTTTCAGAATGTTTTGAGACCATACTGCTGACATAAATAAGTAGGCGTGTGTATATGAACAAGGTCATTTCGGGGTAACAATGCAACAGGAAAGGCTGTCCCAAAGTTTTAACATTCCAAATGTGTTGGAAAAAAAAATAAAAATCCTGGCCCCAAAAAGTTAATTTCTCTGAGTAACTCTCAGAACACATTAAAAATGTTCAGGTTATTAATATTAATTAATCAATTAATACTATTATAATTAATTAATTACACAGTGCCTGCAGTCCTGGAAAGGGATCTTTATGTGCCTGAATAATAAGAAGATGACATTCTACTCCTGCAGTGCAGGAGGAATTTTAAAAAATCGCAACTTTAAAAATATTCTTAGCACTTTCATTCTTCTGCTGAATTAGTCTTTAACATGCATTGGGTTTTTGCAGCCACAGGATGGCATTCACTGCTGTGCAAAGGGTCAGTGAAATGTAAGTAGAGCCTAGGAAATGTACTTTCCATCAGGGGAAAGGACATATTTAATCAAAAATGATTAATATAAATTTACTGCTTTCTACTGATGACAACCTTTTATTCAAGAATGCAACATCAAAATCTTACAACGTCATGTTCTTACTGTATGGACATCAAGGCCCTCAATAGAAACTAATCTTGCCTGACTTCAGTAAGCTGGGACCTTCTAAAAATACAGAGCAGCAATTCCAACTTGGGATAGCAGCAATTGCATAAAGCACTTCAGTTTCACTTCCATGGTTTATGGAGTCACAGTAACTCTTTAATGGATTTATATAGGCTCATAATTTACTGTTTATTTTCCCATTAGGGTAGTATATGGAGTAGGTGTTGACACATGGCATACCAACAGGAGGACAGTTGGCCTGGATGAATGGCCAAGGTGACCGATAATTGGATTGCAAATGTCAAAGAGTATGGTTGAAAAGCCAGGTACGTCAAGCCACACATACTTTTCCCAGTTGTGAAATGAAAGTTAAGAGCAGGGACAATCAGCTACAAGTAGTTAAGATTTATAGAGTTGGGTCTGAAGTCAGCGACAAGCAGCATCCAATTAACTTCAGCCGAGATGTCTAACGCCACTGGTAAAACGACTGGATTTAGAGTGATGAGCAAGAATGTCAGATCGAAAGACAACCTAGTAATGCTATTAACCTTTGTGAGATTGTCCCACTGATAATGTGATCTGGGGGACAATAAAACACTGCTTGAGACAATATGCCCAATTTAGTAATGCAAGAGTGATATATGGCAGAAGAAGGAGAATTTTCCTGGATTCATTTTAAGGGCCTCCAATTAGCCCTCAGTAGGTGAAGGGAGAGAAAGGAGGTAAGTGGAAGGAGTCCCTCTAATGAGTAGCTTTGGTTTGTAGCAGAAGAGATTGAAAAAAGGAAGTTTAAGGAGCTTTGCTTTTAAGATTGTTGTAGGGAGCATTCAAGGGGCTGGGTACTTTGTTGGAAAGAGCGATGAGAAAGCTCCTGATTTATGGGAGCTCTTGAGCAGCACAAGTGCATCCTGTCAGGATCAGTACAGGAGGCATGATCCTGTGGCACAGGGAGATCAGATACATCAGCCCCATGCGCTAATCCCCAGGGTTAGACGCTGGGGTCAGGACCACAGATGCTCATTCATGATGTGGAGCCCTGGCCAACACCATCTATAGATGCTGCCGCTGCTTCCTTTGAGAAATCACATACAAAATATAAATACGTTTGTTCTTCAACAGTGCATCCAGTTTTAGAAATGGAGCATTAATAGGGGGCCTAATCCATGGATTACTGATCTGGCAAAATATCTAAATCTTATTTACAGGCACAGTGAAGTAAAGGCAGTTTGTCAATCAAGTAAAGTTTAAGATGCAATTCCTGTTTTGCTGTGTAAGTCTGGTGAATGTGTGCTCAATAACCCTTAGAAAATAGAGCATGAATGTATAATTTATGCAGCTACAACTGTTTAGGCATCCAAGGGCTAGTGAAGAGTAATGCACACCCAGGGAAACAAGGGAGGGTTTCTCAACTTGGGAAGTCCTGAGGCAGCTCTCAGTCCATATTGCAGAGTGAAGGAGAGGGAAGGGACACCAAATTAGTCCTGCAAGAACTATACGAGGTACTAAGAATACAGCCCTCAGCTCTGTGTAGGGTAATTTGCTCTGTCAAGAAGCAGGATAAATGACTGCCTCACGCTGAGCACCGTGCAGTGGTAGCATGGATTTGTTTTGGGAGCTCAGCAGCTCACTGGATGGGTGTCCCATCATCGATGTGATCCATCACCGGGCACTCTACCAGGGCTGCAGAACAGCATAGTCTTCTGTATGCTTCAGACTTCTTTTTATTAAAAGAGCCATGGCTTTCAATTGATCCTTTCACACTGAGAGTCGGATATTATGAGAATTAAGTGCTTGAAGAGAAGACATTTAAAGCAAATATTATTTTATTTTTAAAATTGCTGTTTCCTGGCTGGAGTGCTGCAGTTAAAACTGCAAGGTATCTAGTGGTTTGCAACAATAGTGGAAGATCCTTAACTATAGATATACTTGGTAAATGCCAATGCAAAAAAGAAAAAAAATGAGCTTCAGTATTCAATCAATCCCACAAACATGGGCAAAGCTACACACAGGGAGTTTGTGCAGGTCAATCTGAAAACCAAGGTTTTGGTGAGGGGGAAAAAGGACTATCTATATTCAAGTGAACTCCACATGGTGGTTAATATTTTTATTCCTTCTGCTATCTATTATGTTCCTCTTTTGAGACTAAACTAATGCACCTAATTCATTGCTTTCTGCATCTCTCTCAGTCAAGAGAGGCCATGCCATTTTGGAATACTTTGATATAGCACATAATAAAGCATCTTCTCTGCTTAGCTAAAATATGTAGTTTAAAACTCATGACTTTCTAGAAAATTTTGTGGTTTTTTTTAAACTGCGGTCATGATGTTGTTTTTTTAAAGAAAAAAGTGTAGCAATATAAGCCTATATGTTTAAATTCTCTATGCTTTTTCCAACTAAGTCTTTAAAATAACTCTCTTACTTTGAAGTTTAAGAGCACATTTTTATTTATACAATACCTTAACAGTTATGTGGAAGGATATAAGATCTATATGAAAAAACAAATATATTTGAGGCTATGACAGAAAGTATTAAGCCATTTGTTGGTATCTTGATTACAGATAACATACTGCTCCTCAGAAAAGTCAAAGCCATAAATTGACAGGTTGCTATTAGTAATACTTGTATTTTCTACTTTCCCAGGGAATGTGAGAAAAAAAAAAAAAAATTATTTTGATTCTGACATTTTTGCTCTCAATTATTTATGTTAATCCTTGCTTTTCAATATTTAGAATATTCTTGCCAAGGAAAGTACTACTTTTTGCCAAAACATAAAATGTACTCTAGAACTGCTATGATAACATTTTCAATGTCTCTGTATCATGAGAGATTAGCAAACAGCAATATTACATTTCAGAATGAGGAGATTAATCTGTTTCCTGACAACTGAGATTTGTTAGGCTGGGAAAAGAAAATTACTGCTTTTGAGGGCAGATTTCATAACACTTGATGCTTCAGGGCCTTTGTACTTTTCTGTTTAAATCATAGCTTCATAAAAAGCAAAAGAATTGTTTGGTCTCTGATTATTATCAAACTGAAGTCAGATAAGAAAAGCATTAGGATTCTTATGTTCCATGACAATATATTTAGGGAGAAAAAAGGTGTCAAATATGCTTATTAAACTGATTCTCAACCTGATTAGAGGTTTTCTTATCTGAAGGTGTCTAGTAAATACTTTAATTTGTGTCATGTTACAAATTATGCTTAATACTCCAATCTTATCCCAGCACATTTCAGACAATTATGCACTTTTGCCATAAAAAATATTTTTAAAACAAACAAACAAAATACACAGGCTTTTGCAGACTTCCATGTTTTGCATGATGTTTCTCTAGTCTTTTAGTATGTCTTTTTTGCTCAACCTGAATGTTGAAGGATTACGTGGCAGGCGGACAGGGTGGCAATCTGGAAATATGAAACAACACATAAAGAAGGAAAATACATAATATTGAAAGACATTACAGGCTATGGTGAGAAGACAATAAGAGATGTGATGAGACTCAAAGAAAATGTTGTGTATTCAAGGTACACTAGAAAGAGGTTCTCACGACATGCATGGACTAGTAGTGGCAGTTTTGGGGAATTCCAATATATCACCACAAATTATGAGGCCTTGGACTAAATATGAGCATTAACAAGGTGGAGACAGAAAAAAACCAAACCAACACAACACCAACAAAATTGTAGGAAGAAGCACTGACAAAACCCAGATGATGTAACTCTAGACTGATAATATGACTCATGGGAGTAGACCTCAAGAATAAGGATCTTCATTATGATGGAGAAAAGAGAGCTGTAGAGAAGATAGATAGTAAAATCTAATAGAACTTGCCAAAGGAAAGTGTTGTCCCAGTTTTTCCCTTGAGGAGGGGCTGCCTGTAAACCGAAGGGCGAAGATCATTGAGGATGATCTGGGGAAGGGACCGCTTAATCTGCGTGTGTCCTAGGAACATGAGACAGACTCCATGGACACTGCAACAGCCTGTTATCAAAGAGTATGTCTCTAACCAACACAAAGTCCACTCAAGTCAAAGGAATTGGTGACTTATTGCTGGGATCCCTATATGACTTATTGCAGGGTGGTTGGGTTTGGCATATATAAATGGTGGTAGCAGCAAATGAAGTTGCTGTGAAAATATCCCTGAATTGACTTTTTAGAGATAACAAGCATGAATTCCAAACAGCTGGGTACAGATCACCCCAAGAAAAAGGAAAAAGGGATGAAAAACTTGTTTAATGGCATGTTCCTAAATGATGGATTAATTAAAAGACATACTAGAATTTCCTGTGCCCAGAAAGGATTTTAGTACAGATGCAACGTATTCCTAAGTGAGGAAGAAGATGCTCCCTACCTTAAATACAGATGCAACGTATTCCTAAGTGAGGAAGAAGATGCTCCCTATCTTAAATTCAATGATCAGCTCAGTCTTAGCCAAGAAGGCAGGAAACAGGAGACCCCCACAAAATGTGTGTGTGTGTGCATGTGTGTGTGGTCACACGCTTACAGACATAAATTAACAGTCTGGCAGCTGATGGGTATTGCAAATGCTACAGAAAACATGATACAGCACTAAAGCAGACATGCTTCAGATAACACAAAGGCTCTGTACATCTAAAATAGATTCAAATCATGTGAAAGATTTCCTGCGGCTTTTGCAAAAGATTAAAACTTCAGTACATTCATAAAACAAATGTTAAGATTTAGCAAAGCAGCGTGGCCTTCACAAAGACTCTTTGTCTCACCAAGCACGGAGCCTGGCAAAAGAGACATGCTGAAAGGGTATATCCGACCAATTTGGGCCTGGCAGGTGGGCTCCAGCCCATAAAAAGAGAGTTACAGATCTTAAGAAATGTACAATGAAGAAAAAACCTGTTAACCCTGAGCTAATCTGTGAGCTAACCCCTCAGTGAGAAAGTAACATTAGACAAAACTACTAAATCCTGACAGAAAAGAAAAACTTGGTATAGATTAACTATAGACTTTGCCTATCCAGGCTTAGATGAGGAATGATTTATAAAACGAGAAGGAACACCATTAATATATCCCTCTGTTTCAACAGCATTTAACACATGGGTGCAGACCTAATTTTCAAACCACACAATAATGTTTATTTGCATTGATCTAGTGCTCTGCCATCTTGCTTCTGCAAACAGAGCAGAAAAAACAGGTGTTGGGTATATTTTAAATTGCCTTTCTCTAATATGTTCACTCACCCATTTCTAGACATACCTGGGGAAATGTAGCCATGGCCACTGATATGTGATTCTCTCGTCCTGGGTATTATCAGGGATAACTTCAAGAAAATCCATCTACTGAAGCCAGACTAAGCACATCACTCAGGGTAAGCAAAGGAAATCAACTAGCCCCCAGGATTCATAAATAATACTTTCTCTTCTCCACTGTGGCATCACATATGGCTTAACATAATGCCAGTTAGCCAAAAGGTCACTTTTTTGTACTACTTGACTTCACAACTGCATGATACACACTTCAGGGAGATCATAATTAGGTCCAGAGGGTTAAAGAAATGCTGACACACCTCTAGGCTCCAAGGAGATGCTCAGGACCCTGCAGGGTGTCAGCCCATAGGCTGGATTTGCTTCCTGGCACAATTCTACCTTCTCTGTTATGGCTTTAGAAGAGATGGAAAATGCCTGGTAAGACAGCACACGAAGCCTATATACTGAGCATCTCACTCTGTGCTTCCATACAATGAGGTGCTTAAAGCCAAGACCTGCTGATAGATTGCTGTGGGTCCACAAGGAAAATCCTAAAAGAGGCACTTGATGACCAGCACGAAAAAGCCCACAGCGTTGTGCTTTGTGGATTTTCATTTCTTCAATTCATGACCCAACACTTCATGTCTGTGATTCATGAAATCTGTATAAACAAGCTCCCTCCCCTCCTCAAACTCCAGATGATAGATGCAAATCATTCCTTAACTAAGGCAAAGCTCTAGGTAACCAGAAATGTGATTTTTCTAATGATACACAACAACTGCATAGACAGCAGTGTGTGAACCAAAGCCTTAGCCCTGGACAACTCTGATCTTGACATGGTCTTCAAAATACAAACATGGATTACTACTTGCAAAATCATCTGTATATTTACACTGACTAAGCTTTTCATCTAAAGGACTAATAGGTTTTTAAATCTGGATGGTAATATCAATTGTTCTCTGCCCATTTCTATCAGTGAAACATGATTTTGTGGAAAATAGACTTAGTGCAGTACTCTGCTGTAGATAGTGCATCAGTCATTGCATATACTGATGAACTGGGAAAATCAAATCTCTTCCATGAGCTAAGGAGTGACTAAATAATAAATAAACTGTGATTTTTACTTTAATACACAAAGAAATTAACACAAGCTTACGACCCATCTATAAAAGGTCTATAAACTATTTGACTCATTTCTGTAATTGTCAAGCATTCACAACAAAACCCCAAAGTTTTGCATATTGAGTTACAAATATTTTTATTTACGAAGGTCATTAAACACGGAAAAGAGGACTGCTTTCCTTCCTTGCTATTGGTACCCTGAATCAATAGAAGGGATTAACCAAACAAGTGTGAGATTTTTAATACTCAACTAAAATCCTGCCATGTAAGAGCTTCCGTGCACTATCAAATTAGCTGGATGTACTCCAAGAGAGGCCAGAATCAGGTACTTGGGTATCAATGATGTGCTAAGTGAGCCATCAGTGGTGTGTTTATTCTTGACATCATCCTGGTGTTTGTATGTGTAAAACATTTTTAAGAGAAACAATCTAATCTTGAGACAGTTAAGAAGAATTAGTTGAATAGTATCTAAAAAACCAAAAAAGACTGAAATCAGCTATAAGCACTAGGCAAAAAGCAAACAAAGCATCCACAGGGTTGACTTAAAGTCTACAAATTTAGTGGAAATGTCATAGACATTATTTGCACATTCAGTCTCTCAAGGCTATTGGTATTTCACTGAATAACTGCAATGAGATGAGGGTCACAGCTACTATTGATATATGTGGACCAATTCTTGCCCCTTGCCTTTGGTATATATTATGTCATCACAGTTGTGTGTACATTTCCTATTGGCTACCTGAATTTAATACAGAATATTCAGGAATTTAAATACACAACTTTTTTTTTTTTTTTTCAAATTCCAACTTATTTTGCCCTATTATTATCACTTTATGAAGAATTTATTCTTATTTCATAAGAAAACAAAATTAAAATTCCACATGCATGAAGAAAAATGTTATTAAACTCAGTTTTCCCAATGCTTAGGCTTTGTCGTCTGTGCTACTTCTCAAGTTGCTATCTAAAATAAAGGGACATCTGGGAGCTATTGAAACTTGTAATAATTAAAGAAAAGAGAATAATCTATAAAAACACCATGCCTTAATTATTTTGCCGTTTAAAATTCCTGTTCATATCTCTTGCACAGAGGCCACAGTTAACAACTGAAGTAGTAATATTTTCAGTGATGCACTTGATAATTCTTCATCTTATCAGATCACATTAGTTAGAGACAATAGTCTAACCGAGGAGACCACTTATCACTGCAGACAGATGAATCATACCAGGACTTTCCCCATATTTTGCTGTGTAAGACTTTCTGCCTGAATATTCATGAGAAGCAGTGTCAAATGCAAATCTGTCTCTGAAAGAGTGTTTTAACCTCCGGTCATCTCCTGCCTTTGGAAAGTTGTTGGCTACTTCTGAAAATAGAAAATTAATAGAAAAAAAAATAATAATCAGGAGGGGAAGGAGGGGGCAGTGCAGCCCATGTTTCTCTAGAAAACTGGTGCAGAATAACAAGTCCCAAAGAACACAGAGTACAGGATGGAAATGTGTAGCGTGGGATGAGTGAGCTCAGCATGTGCCTTCTACATTGGGAACTGGGGTCTCTGCTAGATCCATCACCACACTGACCTGTCCTGCAGGTGGCTTCACCCCCTGCTAATAAACCCATGGAGTGATAGTACGAGAGGAACATGCTTTTGATTTTTTTTTGAACTGTTTATTTTCTTTTATTTTTTTCCCCCTTTTTTCCCCTTGCTTTCCTTTTTCCCTTTGCTTTTTCCCCCAGCTCTGAAGATGACATTCAAGTTTAATGTGAACCATTCAAAGCTAACATCATGATACAGATTTCATTGTCATTTTAGAAAGTTACCTCTACATACCTACTGTCCCACTAAAAATCCTTTCAGGTGTCCTCAAAAAAACCAAAAAATAGTTCTGTCATTTCCAACAAGCCCAACAAGTAATAATTTTTAAACTCAAGCTGGAAATAAGAGGCTGTTTACCTATTTTCCTTGCATCATCTGATAGGCTTCAATGCTAAAAAGGGAAAGGCATGTGCCTTTGGAGCCATTTAAACCTCAGGCAAAATCCGACACACTGCCTCATTTTTACCCCATCACCAGCATGTCACCAAGAAAAAATGCAGCTTTCCCTGCCAAATGTGGGCAATGCTAAAGACCCATGAAACAAATGCTTACACAGATTCATAATCCAGGATTTAAGCAATCAATGTTCAGCTACATAAACCCAATGAACTTCAGCTTTTGTACTTCTCCTGTAAAAAATATGCACAGCATATTGCCTCACAGCTGCCTATATTCTTCAGAAAATGCTGCAGTGTTTCATAAAGGACCACTGACTTCATGCATCACCTCTAACAAAGGCTACAGCCTAATTGAATAGCCTGCAAAGCAGAACGAGGCCAAATCTTTTAAGTTCCTGTGTGGGAGATGCTGGAGGAAGAGAGGAGGATGGCAGAGAACACAGCACCAGTCTAATGCTGAGCCACCAGCGTGGTGTTTGTGGGAAGAACTGAGAGGCAGTGCTATTTTAAGATGATGCTTTTCAAGATTTTAAACCCCTTCTCCCCCACAAACCGTGGCCATGAAATTTTCAGCATTAATTTCTCCTGTGATATTCCAGACCAAATCCCAAGTTGAAAAAATAATAGTCCCTCCATCAAAATTCCCCTCATAATTACAACTTCCCATTAAATGAGTGGAAATTTGAATTCTTTTTAGAAGGCTACAATTACAGCAGATTATTATGCCTCCCTCTAATTACTGCATATAAATACATACCATGTAACACAGTTTATTGTACCCTGTTAGTGTACTTACAGTAAATAGAAACCAATATGCTTCATTCAGCTCATGTATTTTGACACCCACATCAGATTTACCAATTTATCTTCATTACAACCCCTTGCACTGTTACTGACATCCTTCTCAGAGCGACGCTCAAGCATCACAGCAGGGAGATTGATGAGGCTTGTATATACTGATTTGTGACAAAAGCAAGGCACTTGAGAGGCACTGCTCCTGCTCTGATAGCACTAACTTGGCTAAAAATTAGCTGCACTAAGCCAACACTCTGCCTCCGTTTCTCCCCCTCATTAATTATGGTACATGACTCGGACCTTGAAAGGCTGAGGCTGTTGTTACAGTATTTTTAAACCTACTGTCTTCAGTTGCTTTGTCACTCTTGTAGAGATTTAAAGATCTTACCATGCTTATTAGCAACTATTTTTATTCTTTAGAAAGGACTTGAATAGAGAAGTTTTTTATCATGGCAAATGTTAAAAGGTAATTCCTGAATGAATGTAACAGTGTTAAATTTAAACATAATTTGTATTAACAGAGAGATACTACGGAGATAATTTTCAGAACTGGCTAAATGACTTTAGAGCCTGTGCCACATGCGCTTTTCAAGGAGAGACTAAGTAGCCCCAGCACTTCAAAAGCACCACCTTATTATTCATCCAAGACTATGAAGAGGTCACCTCTTGCTAAAGATAATTTATCTCTCCAATCATAAAGTTTCAAAGACCGTTTCTAGAACTGCACACTGAAGCCTGTAACTCTTTTAGCTCAATCTTTTGCTAAATACAGGTCTTGCCCCAGCAAATCCCAGCAAAATGAACTCCCCAGAAGCAGGTGCCTTTTGCAGAGGGTTTCTGTGTTGGAGGCACAAGTAACCCATCGTGTTCAGAAACCTGTCAGGGTGTGAAAGCATGTCCTAAGATCCACCTTCCAGGCTGAACGTTCAAGTCAATGAGCTGTAGCCTGGATTCAACAATCTTCTTCCATTGAGCTGCACACGTACACTGGAAAGCAGACCAGAAACTATTTGTATTCTGGACATCTCAGAATCAGCTGACACAACAGAATGATGCAGACCCTGCATGAAATTGTTTAATTTTTATGCTTATTATTGGACCTCCATCACTCCAGCAGCCGTTTGCATACAATCACATAGCAAAACCACTGGTTGTGAATCTGACAGACCAACATTAGGAGACATCTACAAAAAAAAAAAAAAAAAGTGGGCAGAAAAGCAGCCAGAACATTTTCTTTGGTCTTCTATAGCTCAAACTCTACTAACATTCTCCACTTCTAGCTATTATGTTAGCATAATACAAGAGAAGGCAGAGTAAAGTGTTAATATAGAAACTATTAGAAGAAAATGCATATCCAGAAGAAAAAAGAAGGAAAAGAAAAAAAGAAGGAAACCTATAACCATAGTACTGATGTGTAGAATTATAAAGGAGAATAAAGACAGATCACCTGAAATGTGCAATTACACCTCACTGGGAAATACATTGCTATTTTCATTTACTTGTAAAGCAAGCAGGTAACTCTCAGAATTACCTTTTTTGTTTCAGATGGATATTTAAATACTTCATCTCAGATGCAGACTTTTTAAGAAAGTCTGTGCAATAAAACAATTGCTTTTGGTTTGCTTCATATGAGAAAGTAATGTATTCAAGGGGTCATTTTCCTCCCATTTCAGGAAGAACCATTCCATCAGTAAGAATCCACTAAAGCAAGAGACCATCCTATATAAAATCCAGTGACATTCAATTTCAACCTAAGCAGAAAAATTCTACCTGATAACAGGCACTGAATAAAACCTGCAGCCTTGCAAGACATTACAAATGTGTCAAAAAAATTAATTCCTTAAATTGGGAGCTGAAAAAAAAGTAGCATTGACAATGCCACAATCAATGAAAGATCTGGAAGAAGAAATATGGGGTTTTTTTATCTCCTCACAAAAAGCCCCAAACAAAAAAAAAATACCCTCCCTAAAACAAACATAAAAACTCCCAATTATTATAAAGGGGAGTTACATATTCTTTGTAAGTGCACGTCCTATGATAGCAGCCTCAGGTACTGTTCAAAAAGTCATGTGGACTCAAGTCCATACATCCAAAGAAGATAATTAAAGGAGGAAGGAAGAAGAGATGGATGGGTGACCTGGGCTCAGTACTTACTTTGCAACAGGCTTCTTGTGTAGGTACAAGGAGAGTCACTTAGATTCACCTTTCCTAACACAGCAGCCTTAAAAATACATATCCAGACCTTGCTGGTAATTCCTATTTCCTCCAGTAAGGACAGAGACAGATGACTCCAGAAGAGCCACACTAAGCTGTCACAGGCAGAGGTCTGGAGACAAGCATTGTCTCTACAAACAATTGTAATGACTAACATCTACCATCTTATTTCACCTCGTTTTCCCAACAACTGTCATGAAAGAGGAGGAAATACTGCTAGCAGTGGAATTCTCTCAGTAAGTACTGGCCAGCATGGGTATAATGTCCCTGTCAAATTCAGGTAGGGAAAAGACAGGCTTATTAAAAAATAATTAAATATGTATTTAGGGAAAGTCTGTCAGTGCCTCACACACACACTGGGCAAAGACGAGCAGGGGTTGCCGGGTCAAGCACTAATCAGAGCTTTTCAAAGGAAGCCAAGTTTTCTCTCTTTTATACCAGACAGACTACTGGAAGAAAGGTATGAAATGAAGCCGGAAGGAAAATACTGTACTACTGGGAGACCATGGTTGTCTTGGCAATTAAGGCCTCCCCAGGGGGTTAATTACACACAGAGACAGCCAGGCATTTTAGAAAATGCTTTCTGAGCGTGCCCTAGAAGGCACACAGCTTGGCCAGCCCGGGTCTGGATCCCCAGGAGCTCACTCGCTCTGATCCCCAGCAAGGTGCCTCCCAAGAGGCGGCCATGGTCAATGCTCAGCAGCAGCTCATAGGGTTGATTTGGCCACTGGGGCCATGTGCCTGCCAGACTCCGATTCTGTTTGCTGCACACCAGTCCCAGTTGGGTTTTACAACAGCGTGGTCCTTTCCCCACTTCTGCAGGACACACAGCCCTTCTGCAGGACACACAGCCCTGGTGTTTCTCTCCCCTGTTGCCTGCCCTCCCTTCACTCCCCGTTTGAAGCCTTGGGGCACCAAATGACACCAATTTCTTTCTAGTGCATCTTCAGTCCTCAAAATTTGGCAGACGGTTATTTTTTCAAATGAGATAAAATGCAGGGGAAGGAATATATTAACTTGTATCGATGACTAAAGCCTAATTCCTGTAAGCAATTATTTTTTTCATTTTGCTATTAATAGTAACACTTCCCCATCTGTACGGGAGTTCTCTGGCAAATGTGAATTTGGCGTGTTTCACTGAGGTCTCTGAGATAAATGCAAAAGAGACTTACAGACCTAAGATCCTCATCAGTAGATATATTTTAAAATCAATGCCAATTTATTTCAGCTTGTGATCTTCTCCGATAGTCTAAACTAGAAAGCTTGCATTTATTTGAACACATGATTACTTTATTAACTTTCCAAGTTAATAAATCCCAGAAAGGGGAAAATCCTTATTCCCCTCCACTTATTTGTGGCCTGGAATGTGTGACCATCTACAGTGAATTATCAAGACAAAAGAACACCTAAATTGTACAGTAATAAATTAACCCTTCTCTCTTGTGTTCTGCACTATCTAAAATAATTTGTGATTTCTAAAAAACGTGAAATAACCATGGAATATGAAAAGGTATATTTTACTACATTTCATTGCCAGATAGTGATTGCATTGGGAACTATTTTGTCCAGATGTTTTTTAACTTGTATGGATTTGAAATGAATTTCCTAAAAAACATAGTAAGGATGATTGATTATGCAGGGCACCATGTTATTTGTTACTTGCACCAACAAGAATCAAGAATTCCTTATTTCACAAATAGAGAAAAGAATCAAGGATCTTCAGCAATGTGAAAGAAAACATAAAACCAGTAGTTTACAAGTATATCACTCCATAGCCAACATGTGTGAGCTACTTATAAAGAGAAACATTCATCTAGGGGGCAAGGGAATGGTTTAGATGCTCTTTAGAGGGCAATTTTTAACTTGAAACTTGCCATTGATAGTCCAAATAAATGAAGGCTAAGAAAATATTAATTCATTCTGATAATGCAGTGAATGTGAGCATGGTGAAAGTTTGCTTTCATCCAAAAGAATAGTTTGTACTTTAGAACTTAGATGCAAAACTTTAAAGTTGTTTATCCTAAGAGATGGAGAAGGTTGGGGTGATTCCACCTATTTAAAAAAAAATTTGCTCTGCAAATTCTGTCACAAATAAAATTTATGGACTACAATAAAAGATTTAACTGAAGCAGATTAGAGGTGGAAAAAAGTGTCGTGCATATTTTTTTAGTTTTTTCCTGTGCTTGTGAATTGCAAAATGTATTATTTCTTCTATATAATCAGGCAATTCCCAACTTTGTGCAAGTCTGTCACACATCGAGAGACGGGAGAATACCACTCTCCCGGAACAGGAAGAAGTGATTTTAAACTACAAAAATCAGTTAACCTTTTAACATATATTTTCCACTTAATCTTACCTCCAAAAAATGTTCTGCTTGCTGTTCCCGATCCAATTTTCTTGATGTTGTTGTAATCAGACCTGTGAAAAAAGGATGATATTTGATTGCCAACACCCATTGAAAAATATATGTCTCTATCGACCAGAAGAAATAAACTCATTTTTCAAACACTCAAAGGGAAAAAAATCTATTTGAAGCTGTATCAGACACAGATTTCTTGACATCTGTCAAGCATTTTCAATCGCAGTGCAGCCATTATGACTTTCTGACTAACAGTGAATCTTTAAAGAAAAATGCTGTAAGAAAAGTAACTGAAAAACAGTTAGCTGTGTATCTACAGTTAGTGTGCTACATTTATTACAGTGAATAAAAAAACATTACTGAAGAATCACTGTTTGTCTTATGATTAAGTGCTTCAATGAATCATTTGCATTTGACTGAAATCCTTCCGTAAAAGACCTCATTAAAGATTTCAGAGTTCTCAAACAATTAATGGGATAGGATGCTGATTACTTCCACACCAAGAATACTTGACAAAGAAGGTTATTTCTGTAATAACTACTTGTATACATAATGATTTCCAAATGTAATCATTCTAGTGCATTAAAGGTTTTGTAATACAACTCCATCAATTTATTCCATGCTCAAATTGAGTCCTTAAAATAAAGTACACTTTTACATGAGGATGATAAAGATATCTTTTTTTAAAAGCAATATACTTTCACAAATGCTTAACCTCTTCTGAGATTTATAGCAAGAAAATGAAACACTTCCAAAGTTCCCTCAAGAAAAGTGATGCGTATCTTCTATGAACATCACTTAGCTTTTTTTGTTTCACTGAAGATTTAAAGGGCAGATTTTGAGTTTTTGAGTTTTCCCTCATACAAAACATTTCATTGGGTAGAAAAATGCATTGTGTGCTTGCTTTGTGGTAGATTCTGATGAGTGTTAAAAGACCAGCTTTTCCTAGAGATATAGCTGGTTATGGAGACAATGCCAGTGGACAAAGTAGTTTTTAAGAATTCTTCATCTCTAAGATCACCAAGAAAGACAAGAAAATAAAAACTCCCTGCATTACTTATTATTTATTTAATCAGACTGGCCAAACATCTAAACACAAATCCATGATACTGGATACTTCAAGAAAACCATCAGCAACATCTTACACGTACATAACACCTCTTCTCCGAGAAGGTTTCTACAGCTGTAGCTCCTCACACACTGTGGCTTTCTCTTTGGAGGAATCACTATTGATTTTGGTGAGAAGGGGGGAAATATTACTTGAAATAATGGGTTGAAATGAACAAAGGAAAGTCCACTCTGCTTCCAATATTTCAGACTCGTTACAAGATCTATTAGACCACAGAAGGGACACCCAAGGAGAGGTCACAGAAACCGGAGTGGATCATAACAATGACAAGGAAGAATCTGGTGCTGGGAAAAGGCTGAAAAAACAAAACAACTAGTATTGCCTGCATTGAGCAATTCAAAACAGCTACACCATATGGGAGATATCTACTCACTGCATGAGTTTAAACAGACATGACAGCACGGATGACAAATTGGTGTCATTCACACAAGATCCTCCCATGTCTAGAGAGAACACAAACATACAGGGAAGAAGCTTCTAATTATGAAAGTTCAGCCCCAATAAATTAATAAAGTAAAAATTTCAAATTTGAAATATCCCTGTTCATCACATGCATGGTCACTACGGGTATTTATCAAGCACAGTCTAAACATGCAAAGGAATGTGATCATTTTTATATCATCTTCCACTTCCTACTGTGCCACTATGAACTCCACCTACCTTCTTCTAAAACAACAAATGTCTAGCTGTAAATTATAGAAGGTCTCTGTCCTCATCGCCGCCTTCTGTCAGAGGAATTCAGATTCCTTCTGGAGACCAAGAGCTAACACCTGAAACAATATCACTAACTGTCTGAATGAACAGTACTTTTCTTTCACTGGTAAAACTAAAACAACTATTACTACTACCAGTACTGCTCCTCCTCACAAAAGTACTGCTATCACTAAAGGCTTCTTTTTTGTTTTCCTTTTTCAATGTAGAGCCTTTTATACTGCAACAAAGGTCAGAGACCCTTGACACCTGAATTTCCTTCTAAAAGAGGTGTCTGAACATATGGCAAGTGTCTACAACACAATTGTGTGCCTATATTTTAAACATAGCAGATCTTAAAAAGTTTAGCACCCAGACCAGCCCAAAAGGACAGGTAAACAGACCATCACCATCAGCTCTGCAGACCTGATCCTGAAGTATGGTGCTAGTACAACTCATTTTTGCTTTCAAGACAGCCCAGTTCTGGGCAGTTTCATTATGTTGTTACGATACTCTATAGAAACAAATGGTTATTTGTGCCTGCAGTCGTGGGGCCTGTGGTTTCCATTCCCGTTCCCTGACGGACTCTCCCATCTGAAACTCGTGGTGGCCCTACTGCAGTCTCTTGGCTGCTCAGTCCACATACATTCTTGAGGTCATGGATAGTTAATGTGACACAACATACTTTTTAGAATATGAATATACATAAAAATGAATACATAAAATCAGTTCTCAACTAGCCAATGTTAATATTTGTTGAATTATGGCCACACATTTGTATGGATGCGAATCTGGTCCTTTCAGATTATAAAACTCTATTTAAAGGAATTTTGTTTAAGACCAATCATCAAAAATGAAAAACAAAAAAAGAAGAGAGAAATATAGTCCAGTTATGTCTAAGACTGCCCACTGTTTTACCACTCCAGTCTCAAAGCAATTGATTTCATGGGTTTTATGAAAACCTTGCTGTGTCCCTCCCTCCCTCCTGTATTCAGTATTCCATGCCATAAATACATAATAATAGTACTATTTTGCAGAATGTAGAACTTTATTTTTGAGATACAGGGACAACTGAGAGAAGCTTGGCTTTGCACAAGAGAATATATTCCAGTTTTAGTTCTCTAACTGTATTAAATCGTCATACTCTGTTATGGTATTAAAGCATTATCTAAAGAAAATAACTCACAGAGAAAAATAAACCCAAAGAAATGATTTTATATTCCGCTGTTGGTTATGACATAAAATCGTGGGGGGACAATGATAAAAAATGACCCTTTCTTTTTTCCCATCTTCAGTATGTGCCATAGCTCTTCTAGAGACAGCCATCTGGACAACTGTCCAAAGCCAGCTGGGAAATATAGCATGCATTTATCACAAAATAGTCAGAAACCCTAACAAGCTTCAAAAGTCATAGGACACTTCTCAAATAGTTTCTCTCAAATTTCCAGGGAAACATCATGGTTCTGCTAAGGGCCAGAGATATTTATAACTGTGATGATTCTTCAAGAACAGCCATGAAAGTGAAGAGGAAAACTGGATGTGATAGAAAAGTTATTTACAATAAACCTATCAGCTCACAAGGAAGGTTATGTGATTCTGTTCCCAGCATTTCATACTTTCCTTTGACTCTCTGACTTAAAACATCTTTCTATGCATCCTGGCACATCTGTTCCTCTGGCCATATAAATGAACTGTTTTGTGAAACTCTGAAACATTGCTTGACCCAATATTTCAGCTTGGAGTTAACTATATGTTCTTATAATTTGCTTTTCTAAAACATGTATTACTTTTGCTATTGGAGTACTTTTTCCACCCTAATAAATGAACAATAACTGGTTTCCTCCCGTTAGAGAATTTGGAAATGCTGGAAGGTGAATAAACTCATCCCACACAGAATATCCCGTTATGCTGCAGGACATGGTGACAAGTCACAGCTGACATGAACTGGGGAACATCCTTCCAACACCTCACACCTCTCTGTGCACTGGGTAAGATCATCATGTTCTCCTGCATCTTTCCCAGATAATAGGAAACTTAGCATGTGGATGGCGAAGAAATAATCACTGAATATCACTGAATATCACTGAAATTTTTGGAGTTGGAAGGGACCATAGAGATCATCTAGTCCAACTCCCCTGCCAATGCAGGACCACCCAGAGCATGTCAGAGCATGCCTCTCAGGACTGCATCCAGTCGGGT
>BJBW01001630.1:139277-193176 GCA_004320125.1 Scolopax mira | reverse complement strand
TGATGGTTGGACTGGATGATCTGAAAGGTCCCTTCCAACGCAGACAGGTCTATGATTCTATGACATAAGCACTTCTATTTCAGTACAAAGTCAACTGTTATGATAAACTGTCTGTAGCAGAGCTTTAAGCTGACCTGTTGGGTTGGAGCAGAGGGGTAGAAGGATTTGCAGGGTCAGGCAGAATCGTCTTCCTTTTCAGTAAATTGGCTTCTTTCTGCTCTTGAGCTGTAAATTCTCCATAATTTGGGTTGAGGACTCCAGTGGGTCCCTGTGGCCAGGCTTAGAATTGTCAGAGTTGGAAGGGACCTCTGGAGATCATCTCCAGCCCGTCAGGGTTATCATGTCTACATGGATTCTTGAGTGCAAGCAGCATTTGTGTTGCCTGTTGGGCAGGAAGGATGAGATCCAGCTTTGAGCCTGAAGAATGTGAAAACACTTACTGGATTCTCAGGAAACGGGACAATGCCTGGAGTGAAAACCTCTGGTGTTCCTCTGAAAGGACACTCGAGTTGGTTCTTCAGGCTTTACTGAGCTTATTTTCAAAGCCAGGGCACCAAAGTCTTTCTTCTGTCGCTAATTACCGCTGTGTGTAGACACCTGAGTGGTATCATCTTCATGTTACCGAGCAACTGGTTGCTCAGCTTCTCTGACTACCATTCCCTGGAGTGTCTCCGGATGCTGTTACCGACTGTTCTGTTAGTGTTTTGCTGTGGATATCTCTGCCTGAGCTCTGCAAAACATCCCAGCCTCTCCTGAAGTGTCGCCTTTTGTAGCTTTACTGTTTCTAAAGGGCTGACTTTATTTTATTTATTCTTAGCAAAAGAAAGGTAGCAAAGGCTGAAAAAATACCCCAGAGTAGAATGTCTCCTATGTTTTCCCTCAATTAGCTTTATGCTGGTGCTGAAATTACTGCCTTGCTTTTTGTTGACTTTGGTTATGAAAACATGATGCGCCTATATTTGGAGTTTATCTTCCACCACTCATCAAATTAAGCTAAAGTTGGAATCAAGCTTAAAAGTTGGGAGGAACAAAAATTTTCCTATTTAAAGGCTGTTCAACTCAAAGCACAAGTTGTGTAAGATCTTGTTCTGGGTCCTCGCTGGGTTTAGCTAAGCAAGGGGCAGCCACATGGAGGATCTTTGATTTCACCCCTCTTGCTGGTGCTGGTGGTACTACTTAATTTAAAAGCAGTTTTGAGCAGGGGGAAACGGTAACAAGCTGATCAAAAGTGAGTTGTGTTGTGTGACATCTTTTACTGGGTGCTTTAATCCTCGACTTCGCTCTCCCCGATGCTTAAAATCAATCAAATGTTACTTGGCCAATGGAGCTGCCAGAACCTGTAACTGATTTTCTAATTGATGAGGTCTTACCTATTTACTTGAAGGGTGCCAGGTTTGTTTCATCCGTTGGGCTGCTGCCTGAAAGAAAATAAGGCTGGTAAAGATGCCTTTGAACCCGGAGCCTGTGCCACGTGTTGCCTTGCTCTGAACCCTCGATGTGCAGCTGAATCCAGAATTGAACTTGGAAAGAAACCCCGAGGGGCTGTGGTGGGGATTGACCTTGCTCCCGGGGAGCAGCACGGCCATAAAACTGGGGCCAAAACAAATTGAAAAGCGTAAATATTGGCCATGTGGAGGTGCAGCAGGGTTGCTGAAAGGAAACACGGTTTCAATAAAGTCAGACTGTGTTTGGAATGTGTTTTCCTGTGGGTGGTTTTGTGGTGTGGGGTTTTTTCTGTGTTCCATTTCATCTTACGCTGTTTCACTTCCATGTTGGGAAACAGGGATAAAATCGAACAGAATGGGATTGAGCCAAAATGAATAGCTGGAACTGAGGAGGTTTGTGTCTTTCAAAAGTGACCTGTTTATTTTGTTGGTTTTTTTTTTTAATCCTTATGTCAATGAATTAGGTGATGGGAACTGCCCGTGTTTCCTGGTATTCCTTTACCAGGGTACCCTGTTGTCATTCTCCGCTGCTCTTTGATTCATTTATTCCTTTGTGTTTAGGCTGATTTTAAATCTTTTTTCTCTCTGATTTTAAGTGCTTACATAAGGAACTGTGTAGCTTAAAAGCTAACTGTAAAGAACTTATTTTCTCTGTAGTTTTGGCAAAGCAACTCTTCCAGTAGTCATTCTGTTGCACGTATCACTTAATTTGGATACTGAGAGTGAGTCACAGCCTCAGCTGACAGATAAGCAAGTAACAAAACAGGAGTTTTCTCTAGAGAAAAAAAAAAATTAAATGAAAACAACCTTCCTCCCCCTCCAAAGTTATTTCCACCGAGTTTCGAATGGAAATGTGGTACACCTACGGGTTTTGTCTGCTGAAGTGGTGCAATTAGGTGGTGGATCACCACTGAAGTGGTGCATCCAGGCTGGATGGGGCTTGGAGCAACCTGCTCTGGTGGGAGGTGTCCCTGCCCAGGGCAGGGGGGTTGGAACTGGGTGATCTTGAAGGTCCCTTCCAACCCAAACCATTCTGTGATTCTATGATTTAAAGAGGAATTTGAAGTGTAGTCAAAGGTTATGCACTTTGCTTTCAGTTCTACAGTAAAATAGAATTTAAAAAAAAGGCATATAAATAAAAAAAAAGTAACAAGTGTGCCCATATTAATATAATGACATTCTGAAAAGGACAAAGGATTCCTCTGAATAATATTTAAAATTTAGTATTGCAAATTGCTTGAATGAATAAAAATGACATTTTTAAAAGGTCAGAAATGGCATCAGCAAGGTATCTGATATTTGAAGGTGAGTAAAGGAATCTCCTTCTACCAGCTGCGTTTCTGCCTGGGGCTCTCCTGCAGCTGAGGTGGGGGCAGTGGGACCCTCTGGCCCTGTGGGCGAAGGGGTGCCAGCCTGGCTGATGGCCCTCCCTGTGCCCTTCTCGCTAACAAAAGGGACTGGGTGAGCTGCTGGGTGAGCCCCCTGGCAAAATCCAGCACTGCCCCAGGTGAGGGGGGCATCCCGGGTAAAGCACAGTCAGTGGCAAAGCATAAACCAGCTGCTGTGGCCAGCAGAGGTGATCAGCAGGGTTTTTGGTAGGTGTCTGGTTGGGTTCCTCCTGGTTTGTCCTCCTGGAAACATGCTCATGCTCCTTCCTCCTCTCTCTCCTTGCCGGGCAGCCGAGGAGAGCAGGGGATCAGCCCCATCTCCAGCATTTGGGTTAAACAAGGGCTGTGGGAGTTTCGAGGTGCCAAACTCAGGGCTTCCCATCCGGGAGGGGAATGGCTGAGTGGTGGTGGCACAGGCCCGTGTCCTTTGGCCTCCCCATTGCAAATTCTCCATCTTTCTTGGCTCATCTTATGAGTCTTCTGCATGGTGAGGGGTTGTATGCCATGTGGAAACTGTATGTGTTGTAATGACCCTTTATTCAGTGCTTTCTTATCAATTCCAAGGCAGTTACAGTAAGGGATGAATAATTATGTTGCTGCTTTAAATGCCTGTTAAGTAATTATGGTTACAGAGATGGTATCAGCCTCTTTCCCTCTAAAGCTGTTATCCTGGTAAGGCTGCTTTATCACTATTGCTTTTTTGTTAGTAAGTTTGGTCTTATTTGATTAGTGCTGACTTCAAAAAAAGGATTCTGGGCCCCCTGGTTCAGGAAGGACAGGGAACTTCTGGAGAGGGGACAGCAAAGGGCTACAAAGATGATGAGGGGCCTGGAGCATCTCTCTGATGAGGAGAGGCTGGAAAAGCAAAGAGTGAGGGGGGATCTGAACAACACCTAAAATACTTCAAGGGTGGGTGTCACGAGGATGGGGACAGTCTTTTTTCAGTGGTGCCCAGGGACAGGACAAGAGGAAATAAACTTGAACATAAGGACTTCCATCTAAACATGAGGAGGACCTTCTTTGAGCCTGGCAGAGAGGTGGTGGAGTCTCCTTCTCTGGAGACATTCAAACCCCCCCTGGACACGTTCCTGTGGGACCTGCTCTGGGTGGACCTGCTTTGGCAGGGGGTTGGACTAGATGATCTCCAGAGGTCCCTTCCAACCCCATGTGATTCTGTGATTTTTTTTTTTTTTCTATGCCATCACTAAAAGGGTATAGCCATCATATTCACAGTTGTCCTAGGGTCCCCAGGGAACACGGGTGGATGGCACAAGCTATGGTGATAGGTGTGGTTAGCGTTAGACCAAGGAACTGAGCCAACAGGAAGGCTTTGCCTGAGCTCATCAGCAAATGAGATGGAATAGTCTTTGCACACTGATTGAAAAACCCGTTGTCACAATGTCAGTGAACCCTCATTTGTCAGCTGATTGGAAAATTGCAGTTTTCCTTCTGGTAACCTTGAATGCCTTCCCTCCTTTCCTCCCACCTCCTGCTATTGTTCAGCTCTGGTGTAGCAGGGCTTCCTCGCTGTGGCTGGTGTTTCCAAATAAAACAGTCACGTTCAGCAACAAAAGACATATTGTTTGGAAACTCACTGTGGGAAGACTTGTCAGAATCAAGCTTTTCCAGCAAATGTGTAAATAACAGGAACATGCAGTTTGACCTGCTGTACTCATCTGTTTCAGGCAAGCGGACTTGGGATGGATACTGACAATGCGTTGGGAAGGTGACTCCATTTCACTCTTCTCCCCATGCTGCCTGAGGAAGAACTCAGCTCAAGGTCACTGTATAACCTGGTAAGGCTGACTCTTTTCTTGTAATGGTGATGATGTGTTGTTGTTTGACTACTGAAAGCAGTATAATGACAAGAAACCCAAGGAAGTGGGATTTGTTCTAGCATGACCGTGAGCTCAGCTCATGCTGTTTGAGGGACTATGGCCCAGAGAACTGTTAAGGAGTATACATCGGGAAGAAATAAGATAAACTTTTTCATTCAGAGTTCAGGTGACATTTGAGAAATGCTAAATTAACCTTCAAAATGTCTCCAAATGTCTTGTTTAGGGGAAAAAAAAAAAAGGAGGAAAGTTAAATGCATTCAGTCTCATTAACACTTGACAATGAATGACTGCATGTAAACAAATTCCCTCAAGCATTCTGGAACACATTTCCTCAGCCACCAGTACTTCATCAGGTGATGAATAATTTCCACATCAGTCTTATTGAACAAAAAATGTCATCTTCTGAGCTTGAAGGTTAAGAGGGAGCAATATATTTAAACTAAGTCTAGATGCAGTTGAACACAGGCTATCAAAAAATTCCCTGAAAGCTCACAATATTACCTTCCTGTTCCAATTAGAAGAAATGAAAGCAGGCTTAATTCTGTATTTTTGTTGATAATAAAACTTTGCCATTGGTTTCTGAGATACCAGTTTCAGGCCTTCAAAAATTGAAATGAAAATGGAATTAAAAAATTTATATCAATTGTGAAGACCCTTACCAGTCTTCCTTGTGCTTGAGGGTCCTCTACTTGCACTCCCACACCTGAGATGCTGATGCACTTATCCTGAGAGACAACCTGAGAGAGTCTGTCTCTCAAGGATGGCTCAAGCATGTTGAGGTCCCAGCATCGCTGGTGGAGCTGTGGAGGAAACAGATTTTTCAACCTCCTGCCCTGGATGCCAGGGTCCAATGTACTGAGGTTCTCCCAAGTCCCTTTCAACCCATAGAATTCTACAATTCTATGATAAATGTCACAGTGGACCACATTCCCCATGGGAATCTGCTGAACATACCGCCTTCAGGAAGGATTAATGCTCCGTTCAGGAAGAAAAGACTCAAGTGTTTGCCAAGCCCCAATGAGCCAGTTTAGTCCTTTTTTTTTCCCCTGCTTGCTTCTCTTTTTCTTTTTAATAAATCCTTCTCCAAGTTACAACAGCGGGTCCAAGCGATCAGGGTGACTCAGCTGTGGAGCTGTAAGCAGGCCACGTTGCAGATTAAATTTGCAATTGGTAATATCGTTGTGCTGCACTGTGAAAATGAAAAATCACTCTCTTCCTACTTGCTACGTGCAAAGTACCACATGCAAAGATTTACATTAAGTCAGAACAGTCACTAGAAGAGGAAGTGGGGGAACTGACACCCTCAAACAGGTTAGAGACCATCCCCCATACTGTCCAGTTTTACCAGTAGAGTGATCTTGGTTGTGTTTTCTCAGCAGAGAAAAAAGGAGCGAGTCCCCAAAGCAGTATATGACGGGGCATTTCATTTATTCGCATCTATATATTGCAGGGAATGAAAGATTTATTTCTGATCCCAACAGTGGTTTGGGTTTTTTTTACCTGCAAATATCGCAATTGTGATATTTTTAATCTGAAACCCACCTAGAGCTAGAGTAATTGCAGGTGCTGCACTTTTCAGTCAAGCGTTGAAGAGTTTACAGGGATTTAAACTGATTAGGTGTTAGCATGGAGTAATGAATTCCAAATACTGAGATGCTAATTATAATAATGCTTTTACAGTGATTGCTTACAAGTGTGATTGCCTTTCTAATTGAATTTAGTGCTCTCTCTTCTTCAGTTAGGGGGCAAAAGAGATCGGAGTGTCCAGTCTGTTCTATATCTCTGTTTTAGATACCTTATTCCTGTCCTTTTAAGGCAGCTGTCCCAGGAGTGCAGAAATGATATCACAACATTGTCCAGATCCTGACTTTTTCCCAGGTAAACTAGGCAATGTTTGTGTGAAACCGGGGTTGATTTTGAACTCAAGGGCAGAATTTCCTTGCTCTTGGACTGCCGTAGGGCCAGGAGATCTCCTTCATAGTCCTGCAAGTTCCTCCCTGCTACCCTGCTGTGGTGTTGGTCACCCCTGGCTCCATTTTCCTTGCTTGGGACGGGTCAGGGCTCTGCTTTACCCAGATTGAGAGTCCCATCTGCCAGTTTGCCATGTGTCCTAAAGGATTCCTGAGCATTCTGTTCCTCTTGATTGGATGTAAACAATCAATGTTTTGAATTTGTCTCTATCCAAAACCAAGGCAAAATCAGGTTGGAAGCCAGCCAGCCATTCTACCCTTGGTTCTAACATTACCCATCCGAGATAACTACTGCTAGAAGAGGGGATGCAAAGCCATGCAGAACATAATTTTGCTTTTCAGAGATTTTTTAAATGGTGAATTGTGTGTATAAAATATAACCTCTTCAGCTTTGATTAGAAATATACAAATGCAAAGAATTCAGTATTTCTCATGGTGATTCCCTGCACTAGTTAAACATTTTTGCTGTTAAAATGCGATCCTAATGTCTGACTTGATTTGTAGGCTTCTGCTTTATCTCACTGATGTGTAGTGCCTTGCTCCACTAAACTTAATTTTCTAGCACTGTGCTTTTTCTCCCTGTGAAAATTTTCAGGTGCAGTTATTGGTAATCTTACTCTAAGCTAAAGAGATTGATTTTAACACTCTTACTATAGGAGATTTCCTTCCATCCTCAGATTCACTTATGGCTCTTTTCTGGCAGCGTCCCCAAGTTCTGTGAATGCTTTTTGAAAACAGTGTGATCTCCATGTCTTCCCTTCCCATTGTGTGTGGAAGGCTATCAAACAATCCCTTGGTTCTTTTACCTGATCTCCTTTGATCCCCAGATCGTGCTGGGAGCTCATGCTGTGAGATTTGTTCATTATTGTTCTCCCTAGTTTCTTTCAGGTCTTGGGCTTTCCAGCTTCCTCTAGATAGAGGAAACTTTTTTTTTTCCCGATTGATAGATAGCTGGGTGTTTGACTATATGAATACACCTTTTGTGTAGCAGTAAGTTACTGAATGTTCTTGTCCTGCTTTTGTGAATCATAGAATCATTTTGGCTGAAAAAGACCCTTGGGATCATTGAGTTTACCATCTACCCTGCTCTACAAAGTTCTCCCCTACACCATATCCCCCAACACCACATCTAAACGACTCCTAAACACATCCAAGGATGGTGACTCAACCACCTCCCTGGACAGCCTCTTCCAATGCCCGACCACTCTTTCTGTGAAGAGTTCTTTCCTAATGTTCAGTCTAAGCCCACCCTGTTGGAGCTTGAAGCCATTCCCTCTCGTTCTGTCACTAATTACCTGTGAGAAGAGACCAGCACCAACCTCTCTACAACTTCCCAATGCAGCGATGGCAGGATTTCTGTCACGCCATAAGGGATTTAAGGGGCTGCAGTGGGTGGCAGGAGAAAGCCCTTAATGTAGGGGTTTGATGCACCAAAATGTCATGCTGCTGTTCTGATGGTAGCTGAGGATTGCAGTAGACTTTCCTGAGAATCATTACACTACAGTAGTCTCCCCCCCCCCCCCCTCATTTTCAGCAACGTTTTAAAGGACTTAAAAGTAGCTTTAGAGCAGAAGTGCCACTTCTGCCCCTGCTTGCAGGTATACGCCACCTGAAATAGTATGAACCATAAATCACATTAATAGATAGCAGCAGAAGCTGCACAAATCCTTGTGATTCCAGCTTCGGAGGAGGTTAATGTAGCAGTTCAGAAGAGGAGGACTGGGAAACTGCAGGCGTGTGTTTTGTGCTGGTGACTGATGGAAAAGATTATGCCTGAATTCAGCTAATCACATAAAGATTGTCAGTCAATAGAGTAATGGTTATATGCTTAGAGTATTTAATGACTCTATTGGTGAATATCCTGTAGCTTGATAATCATTTGTCCTTCTGTTAATTATCTGAGTCACATTAGCTTTGTGAAGCAGAGATGGAGCCGTGGGTGGCTTTTATAGCCCATAGAAATATTAAAATCTGCTTGCTATATCATGAATCTTAAAAAATAATGAAACCACTTTTATTCTGAAGCTCACCTTTCGCTTGTGTCTCTTGGACAAACAGCAAAGCAATCAGCCATGTTGAGCGTTTTATCCAAAAGCCTGTACTTTTATTAAAAAGGCAGATGTCAGAACTTGGTGACAGTCACACATGAGGGTGGCACGTATGCAGAGGCAGTGCCCAGGGATGCAGCTGGGTGCAGGAGCGTGCAGAGATATCCAAACCAGCTCTGAACGGCCCAGGGTTCTGTGGTCCCTGACTTCTGGCCTCTAACCCTAGGCAAGAGTGCCATACAGAGGGCTACTCAAAGCATGGGCTTGGACGTGGCTTTTGATGGCCAGTAAATCATTCCTGGGCTTTTTCCTGCCTGATTCCAGACTGGGCTTCAGGCTACAGCCACCAACATGTGTTACCAGCTACCCCACAATAATCAGGGTTTCCCCAGGGTGCAAAGAGATGATAACTCCCCAAATTCCTCATGAAGATCCCGGCACTTGTGAAATACCGACTTTTGAAAGTCTGTGACTTTTGATCACCTGAGGGCAGGGTAGCAAATTTTATTGACTTGAAGACTTTATCTTTGAAACAGGTCCCATGGAATTCATGCTGCTTAATCCCAGTTTGGGGTGGGAAGGAGTTAAATTTGGCAGAGTTCTGATCTTAGGGAAATGCTTAAGTTATCCCTTAGCCTTTAGTTACCATAGGTGTGACTAAACACGTTCAGTGATCCAGGAATTATACCACTGCTGACGTCATAAAAATATCAAGAACATGTTCAGGTTCCTGCAATGTTCTTGGAGAGATTTGTGCCCCATGGTTCACCAAATGCACTCTGTTTCAAGGCTGCCGATAGTCTATGATTTTCCTGTCTGTAGCTTTATTTGAATCCACTAAAATTACGCTGGGTATCAGGACAGTCTTTCAAGAAATACGAATTACTTGTTCTAGGAACTGTGCATTATTCCCCCTCCACCTGTCTCCATTACCTTTTGAATGATTCCTCTCATCCTATATATTCTTTTATTTTTTCTTAGATAATTCCATGCCAATGCGCACTGTTTTCTCTTAGCATTTTGCTAGGCTGACCTGAAAAAGTCTCTGCAGCCTGTTCTTTAAATGTCAGTTTGATTTGGGGTGGCAGTTAAATCAGTTCAGTCCTGCCCGAAATAGTAAATGTAAACAACTTAAACAGGTCTTGTCTTCTCCTTGAACACAGCCCGATTGACTCCCACTGAAACCAGCAAGAAGAATCTTCCTGACTTGTGATAGGGTTGGGTTGATCCACCAGTAGAACTTATTCATCACCCAACAGGCCTCCTCTGACAATGAGAACTGAAGTTCATGCCACTTTATCTAAGAAAAGAAATTAAATTGATTAGATACTTTCAAAATATAGCAGCTTAATTGCCTTCAGGCTTTTGCAAAGTCTCCAGCTGGGTAGACTACTAATCTTTTGCAATTATTCTCATAATTATAAAATTATAATTATGCCTATTTTCCGAGGATTGATCATGGTTCAGAATGGCTCATGTGTATGTTCCTTGATACATGGAACATACACATTCTAACACTGATCATACTGATGATACACTGATCTAAAAACCACTGTATTTGCAATGGAAGGTAATAAAACCATGTTGAGATACATGAATGGAGAATCTGACTCAGAATATTAAACAGGTTCAGCTGTGTAATGCTGGGTTCCCAACAGACCCTTCGGATATCTACTGAGACCCTGGGTGAGCCGTATCAACAGTGTGCCTCCGTACATCGTTAACCAGGCACCTCACCCACACCTTTGGGATTTGAAAAAAAGCATTTCATGTAGTTGTGTAACATACGTGGCGATGATTCTTGCCTGGCAAGCAACATTTTTAAGAAAACTTAAGAAAATCGCCTTTAAGAGCAGAGCCATGTTACCCTCTTAACTCTCACATTAAACTCACTTGCATGAAACTTCTTTCTTTTTTTTTTTTTTTAATTCTTTCCTTAAGAACGCAGACATTTTTCCAGACTCAATAAGAAGCCCCAAGCCACAGGAAAATCTTGGAGGAGGAGGGAAGAAAGGCTGAGAAAGAGGAGAGTAATTGCAGAGGGGTACAAAAGCAAAGGCAGCTCCAGGGTGCTCCTCTGTGGGGGTCTTCCCCTTTGAATAGGGAGTCAACTTCCTGAAAGGAGGGTGTAGAGAGGCAGGGGTCAGTCTCTTCTCCCAAGTCTCCCCCCATCTCCCAGGTGATGGGACAAGAGGAAATGGCCTCCAGTTGCACCAGGGCGAGGTTCAGATTGGAGATTAGGGAAAATGTTTCTATGGAAAGGGTTCTTGAGCCTTGGACTGGGCTGCCCAGGGCAGGGGTTGAGGCCCCATCCATGGAGGGATTGAAAAGACGAGTTGACATGGTGCTTGGGAATATGGTTTACTGTGGGGGTTTTTGTGTGTTGTTTTTTGTGTGGTTTTTTTTTGTTGGTGGTGGTGTTGTTTTGTTGTTTGGGGGTTTTTTTATGGTTGGACTAGATGATCTTAAAGTTCCTTCCAACCTAGGCAATTCTGTGGTTGAGGCACCATCCCTGGAGGTATTCAAAAGACAGATTGACATAGTGCTTAGAGACATGGTTTAGTGATGGTTTTTATCAGATTTAGGTTGAACTAGATGATCTGAAAGGGCCCTTCCAACCCAGAAAATTCTATGATTCTATGAGATGAGTCCAAAGGGGTTTACCATCACAGGGTAGGAGAAGTCACCAGGAAGCCTCTCCTTGCCTCTCTTGTTGGAGCTGTTCTCATCCAAATGAGCAAATATTGATCTAGTATATCTCTGTATAGCCCTGTGGTTTCCCAGATATGTAAATCTTGCATTTACATATAGATATCCCAGATAAAGACCTTGCATTGTCCATGGCCACAGATATGCTGAAGTGCCTCCCTCTTCTATTTGACACAGAAGGTATTCTCTGGATGCAAACCCCTACAAAACCGAAGTTTTCTCAAAAGTAATAATTTCCTGCAAGAGTTTGTTTACAATAAATATTCCCAAATGACACTGACCCCTGTCCCATAGGGGTTCTCTGGAGGATGCTCGGAGAGTTGTCAAATATTCCTGAATGAGCAACTGCATTGACTTTCCTCCATGACTTATCCTACATCCATGGCATCTTATAAACAGTGCAAAGCACGGTCACCTTGAAATTGTTATCTTGGTGCCACATCAAAACTCAGCACTCTTATCCCACCTGCCTGATGTCTGTGCAAAATTCCCCTGTCTAGCATTTAAAAACTCTCTTGGAGTAATCCTTCTCTCCCAAATGAAGAGATAAGCCACCATGTGCTCCAAATGGGACTTAGTGATATTTTCCTACTTGATCACTTAAAAGTCTTTTCTCACCCTATGGTAGCTTCACCGAAGTACCTTTAAGTACCATCAAGGGAGTCAGACTTCTCTTTAATTTTCTGTGTGATCCATTTAAGAGACTGAAATCCTTTAAGTAAAGGACACTTTATTAATTTACAGCTGCAAGAATTTTTCCCTTTGGCATTAGTCTGTGCTACCTAGGAAGTGCAGTCTTCCCGTTACGCCATGCATAAATGTGTGCCTGATTGCAGGCTCTTAATCACTACTTTGTAAAACCAGGAGCACATGTGAAGTTAGCTGAGGGGCAACCCATTTACCAGGTGAGTAGCCCCAGGTTGTCTGCAAGCCACCAGCATGGCTGTAGGCTCCAACATGAAGTTGTCATGTGAGACCCAACAGTGCAAACCACAGTATCTTGGGCAAAGAAGAGAGAGGATTATACTTCAAAGCGTAGTGCTTGTAGAACTCTGCTGTCATCAGTGTTGGTCTCAAGATGAAAGCAAAAAGGCCAGCTGCTCCTTTGCACTTTGCTGAAACCCATGGTGTGAGTTGGTAGGGCAGGGATAGGGAGGGCATGCTCATGCCCAAATGTTCATTCTCTTTTCAAGCTCCGTCACCTCGAATAAAGAAGATACTATCTCTCCAAATAATTGTCCCGCACTGATCTTCTTCGTGCTGCCATGAAGGTATGGCCATTAGCTCGATTCAAAATGAGAGAAACCTGCCCCTGGTCCCCTCGAAAAGTTTGCACAGGCTGTCTTGCCTTGCCTTGAATTTATGTCTCAATAAACAGCCATAGCACAAATTAGGAGATCTCACTTAGTCCCCAGAGTCTTGTTCCTGACCCGTGCAATAAGGTCTGGGCAGGCTGAGTCTGTTGAGTTTATGCTAATTTATTCATGGTGAGATTATTCGGGGGGGGGGGGCAGGGTTTGTTGCAGATTTATCATCATATTTGGGGGGTTGGACTAGATGACCTCCAGAGGTCCTTTCCAACCCCATATCATTCTGTGGTATGTATTTTTGAGTAGTTCTCTCCCCTCCCTCGTTTTTTCTTTTGTCATCCTTGCATTAACAGGCAGCAGAGGTACCCCTGAGTACCCAGAGTTCCCAATTCATAACAGAATTTCTCAAAATTGCTGTAATTGATTATTATCACACAGCGTGGTATGTTTCATAACACTTCTGCCTTCAGGGTTCTGAAGATCATCCAGTTCTTTCTACGTGATGCCTCAAACTCTATTGGTTTTTATTGAATTTATTAAAACTGCTGAATTTTAGCCCATTTTCATTTGCTTTGCTTGAGTCTAAATTAACAGTTAAGCTTCTAATTATGCATCGCTCTAACCAACTCAGTCTGAGGAGTCAGCAATGTCTATTTGTAAATTCATGCCTGTGTGTTTATGCCTAACCCTCTACCCCTGTATTTTATGCATGCTCAGAATAAGATGCCATCAAACCTGACAAAAGATTATCTGATGAACCATTCAGCTATAATGCTTATCTAAATTGAACGCTGCGTAAAATAAATTACAGTTTGCGAAAGAAAATGAAACATATTTTACCTTACACTAAAAATTACATCTCCTCCCCCAGTCAATCATGTTTCCAAGGTTGATGAATAAAACTAAAATCTCTGCTCCTGTCAGCACCGGGCTCTGAGTCGGAAGGTAGACAGACAGCTCCTGCACTTGTTTATTTTTATCTGTGGAATGATTCCTCTCTTGAAAGAAGCCACTTATGCCCACGGTGCCTATATACCTTTTTTTTTTTTTTTTTTGCTACACTTTTTGCAATTTCTTTCTTTTATAGTTGCTCTGTTTTCATCAAGTACTTCTGAAGAGTTCGTGCAGTCCGTGTGAGGGGTAAGGTGAAGTGGCAGGGAGCATGATGCCTTCTGGGTTCTTGTCTGAAACAAATCTGCACAAGCAGCGAGGCAGGGCGTTCTGAAGGCACATCTGACTTGAGGCACCTTGCCAGCAAGTGTATTCCTTGTAGAGAGAGTGCCAAGAGACTATTCTTAATTATCTCAGGTCAGAGTTACCCTAAAGCCCTCAGCTCTTGAGAAATTCTCTGCCAAAGTCACTTTGAAATGTTCTTTTTTTTTTTTTTTGGTTGAGTCTTTTGTTCCTATGTTTTGAAGGGGGGGCCTGCAGTTTGAGAGAGGATTTTCCTGATTTCCTGCGTCTTGTAATGTCAAGAAAACGTGGAATCTTAATAGACACAAAGCTTTCTGGCATTCAAATCCCAGAGCTTGAACTAAAATAAGTTCTGGAGTAGCTTTTACATCTAATACTTACGTGTCATTCTTAGAGACTGCCATCAGTAGAGACTGGATGCTTGCAGGAGGCAGTACTCTAAAAATTTATTGTGTAAGTCTGTTTCTAAAAAGACTTTTTTTGTGCCTGATTAAAACAATTCATATTTAAATGTCTAAGTAACTCGTAGAGTATGGACCTTCACTCATTCATGCCAGCAAGCTAGAGGCATTCTCACCACACAGAAGATCTGACCATTGGAGAATAAATATAGGAAGTAATTTAGTAGAATCAAAGCACCAGGTAGTGCACTTAATGAGCACGTCTGCTCTAAGTTGAGGGCAAATGTCAAGATGAAAGACCACTACTTTACACTTTTAGCACCCAATGGAAATCTGGATGAAGAATTGAACTTTAAATAAGTTAAAATGTACCCAAAAGCAAGTTAAATAGCTTTTTCATTCAGATTTTATTTGAACCTGTCACAGAAAACATTTTCTATTCTCTTGAATTAATGTATTAGTTTGAAAAGTATCCTAGACCTGTGCTGTTTGATGTGACTTCTCTGAGGGGTGAGCATCTGCTTTTTCATGCCTCATCCTGGAGAAAAGGAGGCTGAGGGGGGACTTTTCACTCTCTCCAACTCCTTGAAAGGAGGGATTTTGATACAGAAAGAGTTCTTGCCCATTGGACTGGGCTGCCCAGGGCAGGGGTTGAGGCCCCATCCCTGGAGGGATTTCAAAGCCAGGTTGACCTAGAGCTTAGAGCCATGGGTTTGATCAGAGTGAGGTTGATGGTTGGACGAGATGATCTGGAAGGTCCCTTCCAACCCAGACAATTCTATGATTCTAAGAAAAGCTTTGAAGAATATAAAAAGGTAGAAAACGGGATAAATTATTTATTTTTGTAGTTAACAGCTTGGAAGGGATGCAGACAAAAGTGGTGTGAGGACATTTAAACTGAGAGACCCTCATATGAGGAAGGGAATCACAGTCATACCTTGAGGAAAAAGCACATGAACAACACAGAAATGGTAGGTAATACAATAATGAATGAAACAAAAAAGAATGTTTCTTTGAAAATAAATGAGTAATGACTTTCTTTAAGGCTGGAGTCCTAAATTTGCACATGCATATGCTCAATTTAGGTGGGATAACGTGGTGACCCCAGTGATTAATATGTAAATTTTAGTGGGATTGAGTCACGTTAAATTTGCAAATCAAAGTATTGCTCAGAAATGTTATCTGACTTCCAGGTGTTAAGTCTATGAACTCCATTAATTGTTCCGAAGCAGGTAGCCAGTGTATATATGTATCAGGTGATAGGGTTAAAACACAAAATCTATATCAAGATGAGGCTTAAATCGAGCAGTTCTCTTTTGGGAAAGTTATCTCATGCCCACAACATAAAATGTTGTCTAGTTCTTATATACAATCTCTCCAAGGTGGCGGCTGTAAAAGCTGGTATAGATTCATGGTTTTAATTAAGCTGTTACCAAAATTTAGACGTAACAGAACTTCACAGTAATAAAAAGAGAAACCTTATTTATTTTCCTGAGAGCATAAAGCCCCGTGATCTTAGTGTTTTTGTAATATAAGTAATCATAAATAAAATTTATTTGGTTCTGGTTTTGAAGGCAATAAACTTATTGCAAAGGATCATAATAATAAAAAACCTCCTGTTTAATCTGACTCAGTAAGAATGAAAATTTTTGCCAAGAGGAGACAAACACACTTGCCGTACAGCTGGTTATAGTATTATCATAAAACCTCTTAAATCTGCCTTGCAGTAAAACGAACACTGAAGCGAGTACCATCCACCCACCTGCTGAACTTGCGTGAGAATGTTTGTCCTTAAATTTGAGAACAATGTGGTGGGAGGATGCTCCAGAGGCTGGAGGAAGGGGATGCATGACTGTTTGGGGCACTGTGCAGGGAAGCTCTGCCTGACAGCCAGGGGTCTGTGGACAAGGAGTTTACAAGACTGGAACGAAAACAGGTAATTTTTTCTAAATGCGATTTGAGTTGTATGGTCTCACTCGGGTCCTTTTGTAGGTTTGAGGTTGTCTCAAGATGCGTACGGTTCCCCGCAGTGATTTGAGGGACGAGGATGACTTACCCAGGGCACAAACCAGGGAAATGCTCGAGTGTTGGGGGAGAGATTGATCTGCACTGATGATGTGCCCCATATGGCAGCTCCTTGTGGCTCCCCAAAAGACTGCTTAGGGCCTCTGTCGTGTTACTCTGCACACGTAATGCACCAGGGAGCCTGGGAGGGGTTGGCAAACACCTTGCTAATACCCGAGCTGAGAAATAAATGACTGTCAGATGTGTCCTGTGGGACCCCTGCACAGACCCTGGGGTTCCACCAATGCACCAAGGTAGGGAAATACCGCAAGGGAAGGGGAGGACAAGCTGCAGGGACAGTGTGGCTGGTAGGACTGGGGTGAGCTGAGTGGGCCAGGAGATATGGGAGGCAGTAACCCAGTCCTTCAGTCCCATCTTCTCTGGCTACAGCTTCCTAAGTGGTTGTGCATGAAACCAAGAGATATAAAGCGACGGTGACATGTTCCCCTTGGGAAAGCACCGGTGTTTTCATTTTAGGTAGGGTTAAGTAGCTTTGTAATTACTTGTAGATATTCTTTATCAGTTATATGAGCCAGATGGTAAGAGTAGATGATTTTCAGTGACTCCTGAAAAGTAGAGAAGACTCACTAGACACCAATTTTTTTGCCATTTGGAGTTACATCTATATTACAGCTTACTTGAAAACAGAAGGCCAAGATGAGCCCTCACCAGGCTGGTGTGCAAACCCCTCATACTGAGTTTGGCACCGTCAGTGTGTGACTGATGAAGCTGCAGTGACAATCCAAAATTCGCGTGCTGCTCAGCAGCAGTGAGGTATGGGCTCTTTCCAGTTAGTGTCCATCTACTCATGGGGCTTGATGGGGGACCTCTGCTCTCCTTGGTACAGGTCCTGGTGTAGCTTTAGCGGAGCATCTTCTGTGCTAGATGTATTCTGGTTTGGACAGGACCTGCATCTCCTGCCCTCCATCGCTCCTGTCCCGGAAAGTACCCCCCAGCCTTCGGGTTCTTCTTTCCCTAAAGAAAATAAGGAACGGTCAGAGTTAAAATGGAAGAAAATAGGCAGTTGGTTTAGAGAGTGTGTTTACATGTTCCCTCCCTTTTTAGAGGGTAGTTGGGGTGAGAGTGAAGGAGTGATACTCGAAAGGGGAGCAGAGGTGGTGGCTGAAGAGGCAGTAGATGAGGGGGTTGATGGCACTATTCAGGGCCGGCAGGTTCTGAATGATCACGGATGCGTAGAAACGCTCTTTGGTCTCGGGGAGTATGTTGAAGTTGTCCAGGATATCAAAAAGAAAGTAAGGGCTCCAACAGAGGACAAATGCTGGAAGAGAGAGGAAGAGCTTGATGTTAGGCTATTTAGGGAGGTAATCACACACAACTAGAGCGAGTCTCGGAACACATAAACATTCGTTCATGCAAAAAAATAAAAATCTCTCCCTATTCGGGGTCTTATTTAAGGGAATAATTATTAGCTTGTGTTCTTATTTGTCCTTGTTTTCATTTTAATGTCCATAAAATATATTACATGTGCTCCTCTGATAGTTTAAAGCACTCCTTCTAGACGTATTGAGGTGCTTGTGAGCTCTGCCCAACACATAAAGGGTAAATAGGCAGCCAGTTAAAGCATCATCAGTTACAGTGAAGCGCTCTTTAAATGGTCCCCTGAGCGAGCAGCCAATCTAAATATACACAGCACCAAAGTGCTGCTCCGTGACAGCGCTGCCTGTCACATCCACCCATTAAAATGAAGGTTCTTGGACACCAGGAGCAAGGAACAACCTCTCTTTCACGCCACTTTATGTTAGAGCTCTGTGTCATTTTGCATGCTGTTTGGACACAGAGAAGCTGTTCTTGAGCTTCTGAAAAGCATGAACCACACTCACGCAGACATTCCTGATTAACTTTGGCTGTCAGGAGGATGGGGACAGTTCTTTTTCACTGGTGCCCAGGGATAGGACAAGAGGGAACAGGAACAAACTTGAACATAAGAAGTTCCATCTAAACATGAGGAGGATTTCTTTCCTGTGAGGGTGGCAGAACCCTGGCAGAGGCTGTCCAGATTGGTGGTGGAGTCATCTTCTCTGGAGACATTCAAACCCCACCTGGACATGTTCTTGTGGGACCTGCTCTGGGTGGACCTGCTTTGGCAGGGGGTTGGACAAGATGATCTCCAGAGGTCCCTGCCAACCCCATAGCGTTCTGTGATGCTGTAAGCACCTCAGTAGTAGTCACTATCACAATCACCCCATCTGAATTTTGTGTTGAGTTGGAAGGAGGAGCGATCTCTTCTTCAGCAGCAGGGGATGGTTGTCAGCCCTTGGGAGTAGAGAGCTCCAGTTGCCTTCCTGCCTGGCTCCGGCAGCTCATCACCAGCCCTGTGTGATGCTGCCTTTATTTATTGAGATAAAATGTCAGCCTCCTAACTCCATCAGGATAATGTCATCTCCCTGGGAAACGGAGGACACCTGCACTGACTCATCTGCTGCCTGGTTGGGAAAGGAGAGTTTATTCTTCTCACCTCAGCAGGCAACACACCTCTCACATCAAATTCAGTTGCTCTGCATCCTCACCTCTCCTTCCTCAACCTCGCACTGCCCCAGCAGCTAGCATGCCACACACAGTCTCTAAGCCTGAAAGGCAACTCATTTGTCAAGTGTTTTGGCAGCCTGGATGGGAAGCAGACGAGCCCTTCCTTTTTTTCTTTTTAGGAAATGTCTCTTCCTTACTTTATGCACACGAGAGGCTGTGCGTGTCATTTCATTTGAGGCTTATGCCACATGCCTAAAATAGAACGATAGAATTGTCTAAGTTGGAAGGGACTTTTCAGCTCCTTGAGTCCAACCTCACACTTACAAAACTAAGACATGCCCTGAAAGCACCGCATCTACCCGTCTTCTAAATCCCTCCAGGGATGACAACTCCACCACTTCCTTCTCTAAGGAGCTCCTTCTCCTGCACTTTACCTGCTGATGGCAGAGGGAGCTGAGGAAGACCAGCTTCCAAACCTCAGCATCCTACCAGCTATGGGGCTTCTCACTTACCGAGGATAATTACGATGCTGTACTTGATGGCTTTCACTTTCGCCCTGGATATGAACCCACGGCTGGTGTAGCCAGCAGAGGTTTGGCCACCTGGGGAAAGAACAGTTCAGCTAGTAAGAGAGATGGCTGCTGCGTGGGTGTTTCAGGCGTGTACCTCTGCAGGCAGGACAGTGACATGCAGCCCATCTTCCCCGGCATCAGGCCAGGCCTCAGTAGTTTCTGAAATCCAGACTTGCAAACCTGCCCGAGTCGGACACTCAACACCTGAGCCACTCAAAATCCAAAGGGGAAATGTAAGCAGGAAAGATCTTTCTGAAGCATTGTGGCAGCTGGGTGTTCCTGATCCTCCACACATACATCAGGGCATCTAGTGGCAGACTATCAGTCTAATAAATAATAATTTATAATAATAATAACCACTGCCTGTGTGCCCAACTGTATGTCTAATAAAAACCATGTGCCATCACAGCCACAAAAATGCAACCAACATTTTATATAGGAGTTATAGGTGTTATAGGAGACATTTTCTGAAAGGAATTGGCAGCTGTAATTACGAAAACAGAAGAAACAACCTAGGAAAACAGATGAGCAGTTCACTTTCAATCACATTTCAGTCAGGAGGAGTTTAAAAGCTACATACTCCGCTCCCTTAACCTCTTACTCTTTTTGATGCTTTTGGATAATCAGTCATGCATTTTACTCTCCATGTTGACTCAGTAATGAAATATGAAATGCTGTTAGATGAGCGCTTCAGAGATGAACTGTGGCTTGAATTGAGAAGCAAAAGCTATTCAGTCTCACACCAAGGCTGGTTGATCTCATTTCCTCTGAAGTCACACTAAAGTCTCCAAGAATCAAGTTCTGTATTTGAATAACAGTACTAGCAGGATGGCAATAATATGCCTGATTTCATTATTAATGTCGATTTGCTGCTCGTGTTGCTGGGTCAGAATAATTAAGTTCAGTGCAGTGAATAGTCAAAAAGGTAATGTTTTATCAAAACACTTTTAAAGTCTTGTAGCCCAAACTTGGGTCTGGAATTTTGATTAATGCAATTGGAAAGAACTCTGTGTACACAACTGTTTGCACCTCTTATAAAAACAACACACTAAGGCTCTGTTATTTGTAAGGAAAAATATGTAAATAGAATTAATACGGGCTTGTTATCAGTGAGACATCCCATCTAGATACTTGAAATTAGTCCATACTTAGTATTACTGGAAAAAACTTGTTGACTTATAGAGCAGAATATACCTCTTGGATGAGAAGAATGATGTTTTTTTCCAAGACTGGTGAATACTGATTATATCAGTGTTATGAAGATCATTAGAAACCAGTCCTGCTCAAGCTTTTCAAAGGAGGAGTAAATTTTAAATTTTAATTGACACATGTCAGGTTATGACATAAGGATATCCAAATATATGCAACATAATATTAAGACACTTCCTCTTGTATCACACATGATCCACAGTCTTTCTTCAGGCAAGCACCATCAATTTTGTCCCCATAGATCAATGTGTTTCCAGCCACTGCTTGGCTGCATTAATTGGTTATGTACCCTTACTGTTGTGTTGTAAAACATATTAGCATAAATGAATATGCTTTTCTTCTTAACTAATAGGAAAGACAGCTGATGAGTGAGGATACTGAAATTATTTGTGTGCAGATTCTTTGCCAGAATCAATCAGAAGAGTCCAAAAAAGTTTATGGTTTTGAGGTGGAAAGCTCAGCTCATTTTATGGCTTTCTGTAGCCAGGGGTTTTGATCTTGACTGAAATCCAGACTTGCAAGGTCATATGAAAGCATAGCAAAAGACTTATCTAAGTATCTGCTAGAAAAAAAATTATTCTGGAAATGGGTAAATTTTTAGGAATAGGGATCCTAAGTTCTACAATAAGGATTTTTTTACCTTTTAATTCTTTTCTCAAAGATGTTTTCTATCCTTTCTCTAAAAGGGATTTAGTGTCAAAGGAGAGAAGTAAAAAATGCAGGAAAAAGTTATGAGTGAGCCCTTATAGAAACCCCATTCCCACCGCAGCGATGGGGCCCAATGTGACACCTCACATCCAGACATTCCTGGGCCTGGGGAAACCAGACGGATTCAGACGATGAGGCTGGAGAAACGTGTGCTGAGACTCACCAGGGCAGCTGGATACGATGACAGCCTGAGCTTTGCTCTTCATCCAGATGGTTCGAATCACAATTGAGTAGATGACGCTACAGAAAGGAAAGAGTCATTGATATTATGAGCTACAGAAAATTTAACTAAATCCCAGTCTTTCATGTTCTATCAATAAACTTATCTATATATAAAGAGCTCATAGAGATGATGGGACTTCATAGGAATAACAATGATAATAACAATGATGACAACAACAATAATAAATAAAATATGACTCTCCCGTAGTACTTTTCAGAAGCAGAACTGAAGAGTTTTCACCATGGAAGTTGCTATAGCTGTCCTAGTTTTGCAGCTGTCCAATCTGTGGTGCAGAGGAATGCAATGATTTGATTCAGATCTTGGAGGCAAGAGCTTGTTGGGGATTTTGAGCTAGCTGAGTCCAAATTTGCCTGGGTACCAGCCCCAGGCAGGAGGCACCTCATCCCTGCAGAGGTGGGGGATTGGGAAGATGTGAGCCCTGAAACGGGGGAAGCAAGGGGATGGCTTCATGTTTTGGCTGTGGGTGCAGTTCTGGTTTGGTGTTACTTCGTGAGCATCAAGCTGACAAATAAAGCAGTACCCTGGGGACATCCACAGGAGCAAGATCCATGAGAAATGCAGTTAAGTATGATGCTGCTCACTTTGAGGTCTCAAGGTCCTGGGACTGGAACCGAGGAGAAAGAAGTAGCAGGTAAATGGGAAAAGTTAGATTACTCATAACCACCTCCAACACAATTTTCACATTTAGAGGGGAATATACATATGCTTTTAACGAGAAAGATGAAAAATGCCCTAGTCCACAACAACCTTGGATAGTTATGATTTTTCTCTAGGTGATAGCAAATCTGGAGTTCTCTTTATTTAATACAAAACAGGCAAAAATAATTCCTTCAAGGTGAAGAGCTCTTCGAATCCACATCCTGTGTGACGATGTTACCTTTTCAGCAATTTACATAAAAAAAGGTCTTGCTCTGTCTGCCTTTTCTCCTGCAGGTGTGAATAACACGCAGCTAAAATCACTAAGCAACAGCATACTTTTGACTGGTGTTTTCCTTTTTAGTCTGCTAAGGAAGACAAAAATAATTTTAAAATATTCCAGCTAATGCACTCAGGCTGCCATGTTTTCCTGATGTAAAAACCAAGCATCATAATGCCTGGGGCATTAATTGCCATAAACCTTAGTGGTGACTGTGCTACTTTCAGGGTGTTTTTTAGAGGCAAAGATGTGTCTTACTGCCATGTGGCTTATTTTTATTATGAGAAGTGGCATTATACTTCTTAGAGCTCTCAGACTGATATAGAGCCTTTCCTACAGCACCCTCCATTCCGAGACGTGCTTGCAAAAGCAGTACTTGTGTGCCTTGGAGGTTTCCTTTCTGTAGAGATTTTGAGCCATCTGGTTTCCAGGCTCGCCAGGGGAGAGCTGGAAATTGGATGTGCAGTCCGGGCTGTGCAGCAGAGCCGAGGTGGACTCCCCCATTCAGAGTTTTGCAGGCATCTGCTGCGGGCTCCAGATCTCCTGCCCTCCTTAATCCCTTCAAAGGTCCAGCGTGGCTCCCAGCTGACTCAAACACCTTCCTTTCATCTCCTGGCCTTTCAAGAACCTGTTTATTTATCAGCGGGTGCACTTGAGGCTCCCTTTGAACTTCCCACTGACAATGGTGGAAAATTCATGTATCATTTCTCTTTTGATTGTTCTGATGGATAAGGATGTGTTATAATGATAATTGCAAGAAAATTTCCAGCCAGCTCCTAAATGTCCTGTTTCTGTTTTCTCCCTAGCTTGCTACCTCTAGCCTAACCTTTTTATTTGCAGTTGAAATAATATCCCCTCTGAGGCAGACCTGCATGTGTCCAGCAGGACACTCTCAGCCTTGCCTGAGCATCAGGATGAAGGAAACCTCCCTTCTTCTAGCCAGGAGCCACAAGTATTGAATTGCAAAGCCTGGCTCCTCACTTGCTCTCCCTCCAGCCCCAGAAATCCTGCCCTCTTGGCTGCAGAGTTGGGCAGGAGCATCCCTCTGACTGGATGCAGTTATAGCAGCTGTCTTCTTCGTGCACCAGTCCTGGGATGGGACATCAGGCCCCGGAATACACTTGGCATTTCACGTGTCAGATGACACGCCGTTTCACTTGAATCCTTCATTTTCAGAAGTCCAGAGGAAAGCTTAATTCCCAGTTTAATCCAGTGACTTCTAAAGTGCTGCCAACATAATGGATTTGTACTGGTGGTTTTGCCTCTCTTCATCTTTCTTTTCTCTACAGCTGGGTCGGTTGGAGCCAGGAGAGGACCAGAGGTGGTGTAAAGCTGCTCTGGGTGTTAGGGAAGATGAGTTACTTGCCATGGCAGGTACACTTCCCAGTGACTGTTTTGCCAGGCACAGTTATGCCTTTATGCTTTAATCTCTCTGGGAATCCAGATCTTATTGGTGCCTCATCTTTCTTTTTTTTTTTTTTTTCCCCAGCTATGTTGGCGTGGAGCTAAGAAACTGGAGTTCCCAGAAATGTGTCACCCAAAGCTTAGATCCTAAAAGTATCTGTGTATAAAAAGAGAGGACTTATGGACCAGAAGCTGTATTTTTCTTACAGGGGAAAAGCAGGTTGGTTTTTGGTTTTGGTTTTTTTTTTTTTTTCAGAATGCATTTGTAGCTTCTTTCTTTCTGCAGAAGGTGGCTGGAGGAGGACATGGCGGTTGGTGACATCTCAGAGGGTGGGAAGAAATTCCCGCTTGATGAAAAATGAAGTGGCAGGTGAGCAAAAAATAGCAGGGGAGAGGGTGATGCCTGGTGCTCAGATGGACAGGAGGACAACGGTCTGCCCCATCCTGGTGGCACCGGGATCTCTGTTCCCTTCCTCTCAACATCAGGATGCTCACCTTCCCCGCCGCAAGCCTCATTCTCCAGCACGTGTAACTGGAAAGCCCACCTTCAGCTTGCTCTTGTCTCCCCTGGCAGCAGGAGGAGATGTGATGGGTATTTCGTTAGGTAGGTCCAGGTGTTGTCAGGTTTCTTTGTGTCTGCAAGTGCAAAAGGCACCAATCTCCTCCCAGCCCTCCTGGTGCTCCATAAACATGTGCTGCAGCCATTTTAATGCATAGTATGATGCTAAAATGCTATATGAGTCTCTGTGGCCCACTATTTGCAGGTGAGAGATCAATGAAAGGGAAGGAAGAGCTCAGGGGGAGTAGTCAAGCCTGGATGGGAAAATAATCCAAGCCTGTTTAAGAAAGAGCTGCTCAGGATTCAAAGACAGGATAGAAAGGACACTCCGTTGACCTGAAAATGCAGTGATTTTTCTGGCTGTGATAAAACACATATCTGGAAAGGTGGCCAGAAAACAGACGATTGTGGTTCTGACTATGGGTGTATCTCAGCAAATTAAATTTGTTCCATCTCCAACACCAATTCAGCTTGATCCAAATTCTGAAGGGCTAAGATGCATGTTCATTGTAGCATGCTATTAGTGGTGTTTAATATGACCCCACTGGTAATTACAGCATTCTTTGTGCATGTAAATAGCTAACTTATGGTTAGTCATACAAATGCTACAAATGTTAATAGTCCCACTCTGTCTTTATTTTTAATTCATAGCTCACTTTTGATTTGGAAAATAAAATGTCTTCTGGTAAAGCTATGTATTGATATTAACAATCATAAGAGTTATTGATCTGACCACTCTTTAAACAGATTTTCTATTTTTATTTAAATAAATGATTGCATTATGGTAATGTCCCACCCAGTATTTATTAGTAAAATGAGCCTTTACAAAAAATACACTTAAGCTCCCTACTAATTGCTTCTGTTTATCATCCAGCATTGCCTATTTTTCCTGTACTTTATTTGTGCAAAGTGATGCAGCTGCCTTATGTTTTATGGTAGCTAATTTACAGCACTACTTATCCAAAGACAAAGGCATTTGTAGCTTCATCTGAACAAACCATTGCAGAAATGTGTAATGGGCAGGTGAATAGACAGGCAGATATTTGAACCTATGTGCAAGATGAAGGCTTTTTTATTTAAAAATGAATATTGCAAACAAAAACAATTGTGCTCACTGAATCGAGCTCAAAACGTGACCTTTGGTATTTTTATTAATGGTATTTTTATTCCCTTTATTTGATTTAGTGCAAACAACTACACTTTATGTAATCTTTTTTTTTAAATTTCATTGTAACGTCTTGGGTTTAGTTCCATTTTTTTTCCTTTTAGCTGGTTCTGGTTTTCCTCTTCTAATTATTTTTCTGCTGCTCCAAAGCAAATGTTCTCCTTGGAATTTTGATTTTAAACAGCAGATGGATTTTTTTTTCCTCTGTCCTTCAACAGGAACTTTTGCAGTTTTATTTTAACCTGAATTTAGAATTACATTAGATAAGCGTCTACGTATTACATTTATAAGGTTAAAACATTAAAAAAAATATATTTGGTAATCATAAATAACAGCTAAAAAGACTGAATTTCTGGACGTGCCAGAGCATAATTATGGTTTGGCACAGAGGAGTAATACAGAATAGAAAGCCAGTAGCAATCCTGAATCCCCATCACAAGGACCTGAGGGGCTCAGGTGCAAATATTTGCAAGAAAGCAGTCTGTAATCTTGATCTGACCCAAATTTAACCCCTGTTCAGCAACGTCCCAGAGCTATTCAACTGCCACAGGTCAGTGTCACGTTTGAGCTTCGTTTCTTGGCATGGGAGAAATGGCTGATGACACTTTTACCAGGATAGGAGAGAACTAATTATTGCTGGTTGCCTAATTAATTTTCCTGAATTTTCTGGTTTTGATAGGTTGACAACAAAATGTCAACTACAGGAAAAGTGGTAGATTAGTCTAAACAAGAGGGAAGAGTGAGCCAAATTTTTACGTGCTGTAAAAAAGAACCTGATGCAGGACACGTGGCTCTTCCTGACCAACACGGAGGGCAATTTCAGCAGGAAAAGAACAAATACTCTCCCCTTTTCTCAGCTCTCAGAGGTAAACACACACTTGGGTTAAAAATCTAATCACAGCTTTTCATTCTCTTCATTATTCAGGTCCTGTATTATAATCAGATAAAAAACTCGCCAGAAAACCACAAGCTGTTTGATAACTGATTGCCCATTCTCCAGTGGTGAAGAAGTGGTGGGAAGAGACCTCCCAAGTATTTAAATCTTTGAGGGCTGTTGCAGCTTTGTTCACAGATTGCCTTTTTATATGTATTTCCAAAGAAGGACAATGTGTCTGGTGAAGGGTCTGGAGCACATGTCTTAAGAGGAGAGGCTGAGGGAGCTGGGGTTGTTTATCCTGGAGAAAAAGATGCTGAAAGGAGACCTTATCAATTTCTACAGCTACCTGAAAGGAGGGTGGAGAGAGGTGGGGGTTGGTCTCTTCTTCCGAGTGACAAGGGACAGGACAAGAGGAAATGGCCTCAAATTGTGTCAGGGAAGGTTTAGGATGGGTATTAAGAAAACTTCCTTCACTGAGAGGTTTGTCAACCATGGGAACAGGCTGCCCAGGGAAGCTGTTGAGTCACCATCCCTGCAGGTATTTCAAAGACATGTAGACTTGGCACTTAGGGATGTGGTTTAATGCTGGCCTTGGCAGTGTTAGATTAACAGCTGGACTTGATGATGTGAAATTTTCTGTCCAATCTAAACAATTGTCTAAACAATATTAAAAAAAAAAAAAAAAGGAAAGGTTGTTGTTTTCTTTCGGTTCCTATTTTAGCTTGGAATCTATAGGGTTTGCTCACACCACGTCTGGGGGATTAGCTCGTTGGTGGAAGGGTTTTCCAGGCTGAGCATAAGGTTATCAGCTAAATAATTCATGCCACGGGCTGCAGTGTTATGAATAACACAACTCCTGTGAGTTAGTTGAAGGCGGTGTCAGGAACATGGGAAATCAGCTCTGCCAACAGAGCCGAGGGATGGATGAGAGAAGCTTAAAAGCTGATAGTACCTGGGCTGTAGCAAGTGAAAACTGCTCAGCCAAAGCAGTGTATATAGTGTGGAATTAAGTCCTGCACCTGAAAAGTAAAATTTTATCCTTTGTCCTTCAGATGAACTGCATCAGAAAAAGTGCTGTCATCAGTGAACTGCTTTGCTCTAGAGGTTAGGTTTTCAGCAGATTCAGGCAGCAGAACTAATTAAGAATTAACTCCGCCAGCCAGTGTCCCACATTGCATCAGGCACCTGCCATGCAGCTGAATCCGAGTGCTTCGGCAGAAAAAAAATATAGTATCTGCTCAAACAAAATGAATAATTGCAGAAAAGGTCTTATTCTTTCTCCATGTGCATCTCTTCCTTAGGAAGTGTGGATTGTGCCTTGGCTTCTGGATTATTCGTATTCCTGGCTCCTTGGATACTGATCCTTGACTTTTCAATCACGCATTTTTGGATTGTCTCTCTGTTGTTATGTTGTGGCCTTTTCTTCAGCTAGAGGCCACGACGTTAAAAATATCACAAAATTCCTTCCTTCGTACACTAAGTACCACCTTTGGTTTTTATAATTAATCTTTTGGCAGAGTGACACCCGACTAGAGCGTACGTGATCTCTCTCACCCTTGTGCACCAGTCTCTTGTGTGCCACCAGAGTTCCTCTGCATCCGAAAGGATGTGGTGGAACCACACTTTTGCAGAGAAACCCAGTCCTTGAAGATGCTGAGAGCCGTTCCTGCTGTTCCTCAGCTGCCCGCTGGAGCATCGGGATGCTGCTGCAGCCACATCAGGTGGATGAGATTTCAACTCCCGGACTGACAAGACATTTTAAAGCAAGAGATGTCACTCCTGGAGGCTCTATTGACAGATGTTTTACAGATGCATCAGCTGGCAACTTGCAACCTTCAGCTGTTTGCTTGAAACTTGAAAAAAAAAAGTGTTCTAAGAAACGGGACGGTTCTTTACAAACTGTTTGGCATTTGTTTATGAAGTCTCTGCTGACCTTGCCCGATGGTAATCCTCTTTTTATGCGGTTTTAGGCAATCCTCTCTGATCTGAAGAAAATAGTATCACTGGCAGCTAGAAATGGGCACAAAAAAACTCCGTCCCTGCCCTATAAGAGTGTCTAATGGCAGCACCCATTCATTATTCAGTGGTGAAATTCCCCCATCACCAAGCACAGGCTGGGATATGGATTGATCTCTGATTTAAAGTAGATTCTGCTGCGGAACATATTTGCCATTTTGGACAAATCAGTCTCTAATATTTGCAGCTCAGATTTCCCATCACAAAATGGGAAGAATTTTATGCATATTGTAGGGGTGGTTGGCAACTTCATATGCTTGGAGATTTCTTTCTGGTGAAGAAATGCTTTTCTGGTACTATGAGGCTTGAGAGCACTTTAAGTTAATTTTAGTTTAATTAGCGTTAAGTGTTGTCCCCTGTTCTTTTACTGAAACTATGTTTTGTCATAACAGTTAGACATTCTTACTGGATTTATAACGATATGTTTCAAGCCTGAATCTGTAGAGATGAGTGGGCACGGTTAGAAATTCAGTCCTTTTTTTTTTCCAAGAGAATGTTTCTGGCTATTAATAGGGCATGGAGAACACCCGGGGCGAGTACAGTGACCTGTGCATTATGTGATAAAAACTGAAGCAGCTCTAAGGCAGGCATGGAAATGAAACCGTAATGAATGATAGAAATTAAAGCATTAAGCTGATTGCACCCTTGACAGCTTTCACCACACACTTGATGGCTGCGGTTCAGGCTTACCTGATGATGATCAGGGGAATGAAGTACACCAGGAAAGCCACCACCGTCATGTAGGGTATCCAGTAGGAGTCATCAGGCCAGAGAGCCCAGCACTGCACTTCTCCATTGGAGAGCTGCCGTTTCCCAAAAATAACCAGAGTCGGAATGGAAAACAGGAAAGAGAGGCTCCAGGCCACTCCAATAAGAACCTTCGCCTGCCTTTCTGTGTAACAGAGTCAAACAGACGGTGTTAATGGGGGTGCTGGTGTGACTGGTCCCTGATACTATTCAGTATTGACAGAAAGGCAGGGAGGGGGAGGAAACTGGGTGAAGAAAGCGAGTTTTGGTCTGCAGCTGGTTGGCACTGAAGAGACTGCAAAGGAGTCGGGGGATTTCACCTTTTTCTCGTGATGAAAGGTCATGGGCTTGTGTTTTTAAATGTTTAAACATTTTATTTAAGGGTGTGGAGGGGCCAGTGAAATGGAAGTATTATGGCGAAGGAACTGGTCAGGGGCAGCAAGTCAAAAACAGAAGTGAAAGGCTCGTCTGTGCCACCAAGACAACAATATGAAGAAATACAAAGGACTTTAGGCCTCTGTCCTGCTGTGTGCTCCTACCCTGGCACTGCAAAGTGGCCATCAATAGGAGGACACAGAGCTAGAAAGGAAGAAAGAGCCCTTGTGCTGCAGATAACAGAGGAAGGCTGAGACCCGGTAGGGTTACTTAAAGCATACAGTAGGATGAAGAACACTGGATGCACCAAAGGGGGAAAATATCCTCCTTGGACCTGTAATTAAATAAATGGTAATTTTGATGCACCTGGTAGTGAGACCTGTCAGGGAAGAGAAAACACCTCTGTTCAGGATGGGGGCAGAAGTGCACAGCCAGCTGCCTTAAAATCCAACTGCAATTCTACTGCCCCAAAAAAATGTCCCGGAGAACCATGGCACAGCAGGTACCAATCCCAGCTCCTGATGATGGAGGAGCATCAACGATGCTCAAGTGATCAGCCCTATTTTATGTGCTACAACCAACATTGACTAGAAGATACTGCTGGACCTCATGGTGATGCAGAGGAACTGAAGAATCCCAAAACACTTGGCAGGTTTGGGTTACTGGTTCCCCTTGACTTCTGGCCTCTTTGGCTGCTTTTTAACATGACTTGAGGCTAGTAACTAAATTCTTCATGGAATTTTGCAAAAAATCAATGGGTTGGAGTAATCAGCCCCAAGGCCTTTGTCTTCACAAATCTGCATCTTCTGGCTAAATTCCATGTAGGTCTAGATGAGAAGTGTGGAGAAAAAAGGCTGATCTGTGGAGTACCAGTGACTCTCAGCAGAATTTTTCCCTCCCGAGTCAGATTGTGAGAAGAACAGATGGGGACAGATTTTTTTGATCCAGGAAGCTTTGGTGTTGAAATACTTTATTGTCCTACAAAATACCTGAGGTTGTGTGTGAAATGGAAAATCGCTTGAACTATGCTTATCAAGAAGAACGTCTTTCCTCCTTGAAGCTCAAAGAGCAATACAAAAGTGTGAGAGAAGCATTCAAAAAGTAATTTTATGCTTTATAAAACATCAGTTGCAAATATTCACTTATCCTGCTCATTTTTAAGCTAATGTAGGGCTTAAGGAAACTCTGATGACATTGAAGTGAAGGGGTTAGATTAAGTCTATAAATACTGCACAGGCAGAAGAGAACCTTAAGGTTTCCCAAAGCATAACAGAATAAACTTAGCAGAAGGAATATTAAGAGTAAGTTTCATAAAACATTTCCTGGCAGAAAGGGCTTTTCTATTGTGAGCTAGGTACTTAAACTACATACGTACAAGCCTCAGTGGGGCTCAAGGGTCTATTTCTAAGGGGAAAAGATCATACTTGGATAATATATTTTTCGCACTGTGTAGCAACACCCTTAATTTGAAGAGAAGTGGGCAATTTGGGCTGGGCAGTAACGGTATTTTATCTCTGTGTTTTATAAAACATTACCTGCAAAGTTCATTTAATGTTGTTTTTAAATGTCCCTTGGTTTTGTCAGAACATGGCCTTGCTAGTCCAAAGGGCTATACAGGGCACTGATGGCCTCTAGGTAAGTAGACTTTTCTTTTATCAGACAAATGCTAATTGGCTGTCTTATAAGCAGGGGTTTTTTTTTTATGTTATCTTTTGTAAATGCTCTACTATGCCCTAAAAGCCAGCAAATAATATAACTAGAACCACCTAAATTGTAAATGGAATCAAATAAATAACGGCTTTTAAACTGCGATATTCTATTCTTCCAGCCTTAAAAACAATATTGCTTTTTAAATGGAGGCTGTTTCGTCCTGTGGGAGTCAGGACTAACACACAGGGGGAATCTGTCCCGAGCTCTCCCACTGGCTCTCCTAAAGGACATTTTCATGTCACTGTCCCCTTTTCTCCACTTCCACCGTCCATGCCCTGTGGCCATGGCTTTGTGCACATCTGCCTGCTCCCAGCAACGTGCGGTGGGAAGGCTTCTCTTGGGAGGAGTTTTGGTCCTTTCTACCATGAAGAGCAGTGCTATGCACAATCCTTCTATAAAACCAGTGCCATTTTAAAATTAGATCCAGAGGGAGAGAGCTGTTCCAGAATCTCATTCATCTGCTGGACCATGAGATGGTTTAGTGATGGTTTTTTATCAGAGTGAGGTTGATGTTTGGACTCGATGATCTTAAAGGTCCCTTCCAACCCGGACAATTCTATGATTGTATCATTTTCAACCCAAAGCCATGCAATGGGCAGTTTACACCTGCTTGGATTTTGTCTTTTACTTAAGCAGTTCTGTTGTCTCCTGCTGTTTAGTTTGTATACTGCTTGTATATTGCTTTTCAATATGGTGAAATATTTACAAAATATCTTCTCCTATAGCTTCTCAGTTTCCTTTCAATTTTATGATTTTTTTAAATGACCCCTTTGGTTATTGAATTAGGTGCCTCACATGGTAAAAGCATTAGGATTAGAATGTATAACTTTTCCATATCCTGCATTTTCTGTGGTTATTTATGTATTTGTAAAGTGAGTATGAAATATTTAACTGTTGAAGTTTGTTTTCTAAGAAGACATGCAAATGTCTTTTAACAAGACTTGAGGCTAGTGACTAAGCCACAATTTTAGAAAAAAAAAATTTTGACATATTCAAAGCAGAATGTTCACTTTTTTTTCACCAAAATTATATTTCAAGGCTATTTAGAAACATAATTTTTAAAACTGGTAAGGAGAAAGAACTCATTTGTTTCTTGATTGAATGATTTTGGGGGGTGAGTGTTTCATTTTGGAAAGAAATCTGCCACAAGCTGACTCAGAACTGTTTTTTAAGTTTCTCTGTCATTGCCAATGACAAAATTTCGTAAATCTCTTTGTTCTCTGCCTGCAGAAGAGCTAAAAGGACACTTCAAAAAGCTCCCCCCCCCAACATCTCCACTAGGAATAGCTGGGTACAAAAGGTGCATTATTTATGCATATTCCACGAAGTTGCTATGGTAGATATATGCCTTCTTTTTGCACTTAAACATGGTCTTTTCTTGTCCATCAGTGTGTAGGCAGCCCTTGCCAGAGGCTTTGCCCACCTTATTTCTGCTTCTAACCTTTCCCCCCCCCCCAGATTTCAGAAGTTTTCAGCACTTAACACCTGCTAGAGCTGCGCTGCTGCCTGGGCTGTGATTGATTCCTAGATTTTTAAGGCCGGAAAGGACCATTAATCCGATCCCCCTAATAAAGCAGGCTGTCAAAAGCCATCATTACCCCAAAACAAGAATGATATTTGCATCTGATTAAAGCGTGCCTTCCAGAGCTCATGGTTCTTGTAACCCTTCCCTTTCCTCCCCGCCTGCTATTTCTGTTTATTGGCTCCGTGCAATGTACTAAACGTCCCACTTTTAGGCTCTGTAGGAAAGAAATCATGTTCTTTACATTGTAGTGCTGAGCAGCCAGGATGTATTTGAATGCTGTGAAAATGACAAATAGAAGAAATTACGAGAAACAATAGATAACCAAACTTACACGCTACAGCTTTTGAAGTTCTCTTATCAAACTATTGTACGAATTCTCAGTGCTACACTCTCTCCCCAAATTATTTTTTAGTGTGAATAAATAGACAATATAACTGTTGCGGCTCCTAGAACCAGTATAGTGGTATGAGAGAGAGCTTTGGCCAGTAGTAACCTTCTCAAAATGCTGGAAGATAATTAAAACCTCTATAATTTTTTAAATGGCATTTCATTCTCTGCTAACACAATGTTTAAAAAAAACCCAACCTGCTGGGGGATAAGTGCAGCTTAATAAATCTCGAAACCACGGCTCCTTTGCTATTTGGAAAACTGTAACGGCGTCCAAATGTTGCCAGAGCAGAAATGACTAATTCATGGCAACAAGGTTAATAATTTTGAAACTAAAAAACAAGAATATCCACAGCAACAGCAAGGTACAGAATTTCTCCTACCTCCTTGCAAGAATTTCATTGGGTAAACTATGGCGTGGTAGCGGTCAATGCTGAGTGACACGAGGACGTAAGTCGAGGCGTATAGAAGGACCACCTGGGGCAGAAGGTACAGGAGGCACCAGTTGAGACACACTTAGTGCAGAAAATAATGTCAGCAAGAACAATGAACTGAGAATATTTGAAAACTCTTACTGAAAAAAAAAAAATAAGAAAAAAGAAAAAAAGCCCACCCCTTTTTTCACCCAGATCTTTGTCCTTTACTTTGTACGCAGAACTTAAAATATTTAATACACTTTAATTAAAAGTCTTTCAACATCAAATGAATGCTTTTAGGGTTCCTGTACCTGGAAGTAGCGCACAACTCTGCAAACGATGTCAGGAGCCATGAAATCTCCAGTGTAACGCCAAATGATGTCTGTCATTACGTTTATGAGTCCCGTGAATGAATCTGCAAAGAAGACGAACTGAAGCAGCATTAAAAGAAGCAAACACACGGACTGCAGGCGAGATACAGGGGCAGGTAAGACCTTCCTGATGTGCCAGCTCCCCCAGCTGCGCCGTGGTGGTCCATCCAGAATCCTAGGTGAGCTGGGAGGGCCTCAAAAAACACGTAAAGTTTGGTGGGTTTATTTTCTTGTAATTTAAACCCAAGCCATTCAGGCAGACAAGGTGGGAGGATTCCTCCGAGCATCAAAGCCCACATCTGGGTCCCCGTGAGCCCAACTTGCCGCTGCCCTCTGGGCTGGCATTGAGAATGGGTAGGGTGAGCTGCACCCTTAGAAGTGCCTTTTTCTCCCCGTGGGTAATTAAAGAATGTGAGGTGACCACCTGAGATGGTCGTCTCAGCCCTAGGCTGGATGCAGGCTCTGGTCTATACCCGCATCTACACCGAAGATGCCTAAAATTAGATCAATTCCTTCTCAAACAACAATTCGCTTTTTTGTGAAGTGTGTAAAATAAATAAATAAATAAATAAATAAATAAATAAATCACCCCTGGGTGTTTCTCCCATGTAAATCTAAATCCATGAGACATGTAGGGGTGCTGCTGGGTGACCCTGATGCTGCAGCCCTCACCCCCAGCTGCTGAGGGCCCCCAGGTTTTCCATGAGGAGAGGGTAAAATACAGGATGGGAGAAGCTGTAGGTGAGTCTCCAAGTGCATTGTCTCGATCCCCTCTGAGCCACATGTCAAGCCATTTAATGCCCTTTTGCTTTCTGTTTCGCTGTGAAGAGAAGTATGTCTCCTGTGAAAGCACCTGGGGTGAAATTAGTGAAGTTAGTGAACATTTTATCAGGATTTTACTTGCAAACCTAATTATTTAATGACTAACCCTGCTCTGTCAGCTTAAAGTTAGCCTGCTTATGTCTGTACTTCTCCTGTAGTCTGCATTCATCAAAATTAATACACCTCAGGCCATCTTTTTTTTTTCTTTTTCTTTTCTTTTTTTTTTTTTTTTTAGAAAGTCTGAGGAGACATTCCAGCCTTTGTTCTGCTTGTTATTGTACAAATGGATGTTCACAGCGATGCAAGTTCTGCTCAGGAATTGCAAAAGGTGGTACTGCTGTTCTACAGATGGGCAATGGTAAATTTTGTCTTTAAACCCAAGATAAATAAGACTCTCTCTCCCCATGGGACAGGATACATGATTTAAGTGCCATCCACGGAAGAAAGCCTGTCTCAATCCAGTATCTTGACACTTCAGATAACACAGCATGCTGCTCTTCTTACACAAAGTTTACCACAAAGGGAGAAAGCAGGTTGGGAAAACATTTTGTACAATTTATCAGGACAAACCAAGTATTACAAAGCAATAGCTTTCATCCTTACTTAAAAAACAAAATTAGAGCGGTGAGGTAAAATGTTTCATTTTGATACTGCCATTTTAGACATTCAGAAACCACCTATAAATTGACTGTATCCTCCGTATCAGAAGATTTTTTGGTTTGAAATGTATGCTTTTGGAAACAAGATATTTCAAGCCTTTTGAAATTCCAAAAATCCCAGATACTTCTAGCTGGAAATTGAGATCTCAGCTTAATGCTTTAGAAGCAACCTATTTTTCTTCACCGGAAAACTAGGATTATTTTTCCTGTATCAGTAATCCTCTTATCTCTTCTTTTTCTTCAAGTTCGGAATGAAATTAGAACAGAAATATGATTGCTGTTGCACACAACTACATTGCCTCGCTCCTCCTGACTTCATTGTTCCATTAATTCTGGTTTCTTCTTTCTTCTCCTGGTGTTTCTCTTTGTCTTCTCTCTTCCTCCGCCTCCAGAGGGAGGTTGGATCAGAGATGACCTCCAGTAGAAAGCTTGTGGTTTGAAACCCTGGGTTAAATGTTACTTATTGATTAGAGAAATGGGGGCAAGGAGTGATTGTTCCTCTGATGAGTACAGTGTCTTTAAGATTGTAGGTGTATATAATTAAGGTGGTCTTTGAAGAAACCACAGAGTTTAAGTGTTTCAAAAAGCGAAATGCATCTTCCAGCAGTGGTTCAATCCCAACCCTTCCCCTTTCCTTACTCCTGAATTATTGATTCATATTCTCTCCCTCTCCAGTAATGAAATATGCATTGGTTCAAAGTAATACACATCAATTCACCTTCACCTCAGGGTATCCTCCAGCTTTTGATGGTCTTAGCATCTGTCAAGAAGGCGGTAAACTTCCCTCCGAAGCAGGAGGACATGGAGGCTGACCTCCTTCCCACCCATCTCCTGAAGGGCAGAAGAGAAGGCCCTTCGGCTGTATCCTCATTTCCCCCTTCTCACAGCCATTTTGCCATCTTTCCCAATGGGCTAGGAGAGAGTTGTGGAGGTGGGTCCTTGCAGGTGAGGTAAGAGACAGGCCAGTGTCCTGGCAGTCTCTGGGATGCTGGGTGCAGAGCCACATGGTGGGTGCAAGCGATTTGGGCAGGCCCAGAAGCAACACTTCCAGTGTATGCCCACGTCAGCTTTTTAGCTTTTCATCTGCAGTTGGCCACCACGTGGTGGAAAAGCCACAGCGGAATGAGCCTTCACGTCAGTTGATACTTACCCTGAAGGTCCTCTCCAGGGGTGACCTTCATCCACTCCATGCCATGCAGCTACCAGTCAGTGCTCAGGCTGACAGACCGCATGGGGTTTACTTGACTGAAGTAGCCCCCCTGAATGCACAGTGTGGATTTTAGATCCCTTTTTGTCGTGCCACAGGCCTGTTCCCTCTGCAGAGCAGTGCCTCCCAACACAGCTACAGCCTTAAGTACTTCAGGAGCTTTGAAGACAACTCAAAACTGCCTTTCCCTTTGAAAGCTTTCGACTGGGGTTTTTCAGGTGACTGCAGAGGCTTTTAAGCAAGGTTTAAACTTGTCCTGGTTTGAGATAAAACAGAACTAATTTTCTGTTCAGTAATTTTACCCTTTTTAATTAACTGAACTTTGAAAATGACAGCTTATTGTTAAGAAACTGTTCACTCTCACAGTGATTATGCCAAGGAAGGGTGAGCAGAGAGGCTCTTGCTTATACTTATTGCTATAACAACCAAGGTCAGGTAACTTCATTATTTGCCCCATTGGAGGGTCAGAAATGGAAAAAGCACAGAGGGGTCCCACCTGTGGGGAGGAGGGGACAGGAGAGGTGACCCCAAACGTGACCAAATGGGGTATTCCATCCCATCTGCCCCATGCTCAGTGTAAAAACTGAGGGATCAAAGGGTCAACTCTCTTCCTTCAGTGGCCGATGTCTGAGGAAGACCCTGTTTGTGCATCTGCCTTTGGTCCCGATCCGAGCGTTCCTGACTCCAGAGGAATCCAGCTCCTGTCCATCACCAAGTCCAGGGACTTTCCCCTGTGCCTGCTGGTGACGTGATCATCATCCTGGGAACCTCACAGCTTCTTTGTGCTGATGGTCTCAGCTCCTCTCCCACAGTGATATATTTTAAGAGCTCTTTCTGAATTTCTCTGTTTCTGAATCCGTGCAAAGGGCTAAGCACGTGCTCCTCTGAGTGTGTGCCCCTGAGCACAACACACGTGTTTCTCAATACCCCTCAGTAATCTGAAAGAGTATTTCTCAATACCATTTAATGATAGAAGCATTCCCCCACACAACATCCTCCATGCCCTCTGCAGGTTTCAGAAATGTCTCTTGTCTTTCCAGTCCTACCAAGCACCAGACCAACCTTTCTCACTCCCTTGCTCTTCTACTGCCAGTTCCAGAGGGTGTTCCTTGTCCCCTCTCTCCAAAGGATAAGGCTCTCTCAGCCTGACCCAACCATATGTCTTCAGAGGATTTGTCATGTGGACACAGGTTACTTCACATGGAGCCACCAAGTAAATAATGAGCCTCGTGCAGGGGGTCAGAGAGGGTGCAGGAAAAATGCATCAAACCTAAAAATTATGACAAAGAATCTGTGCTACTCTTCCCTGATGTATGCAATCTAATCTGTTGATTCTGTGCGTTGTGTTCTGATCCACACCTATAATTCACTCTCTAGGCAGCTCTAGGCTCACCTCTATGCCAAGCACACACCCAAGCTCCACCGATTCACTTCTTGCCCTCAATGTCCCCCCTGGCCATTTTTTGGTTTGTGTCCTCTCTCCAGTGCCACAAGTACCCCTGAAGACCCTTATTAGTGATTTAGGCGAGGAATATGCAGCTCATTGTTCTGTTCTCTTACTGCTCGTCACAGCCACCATAATTAGACTTCATGTTTTTCACACCTTCACAAGATTGTTTTAGCCTTTCACACCAAGCCCCAATGTGCTATAAATCTGATACACAGATCATGAATTAGCAGCAGAGCCTTAGTCACTGGTAGATGAGTCTTCCTCACCCACGTATCATCTGAGATGCAATTACAGCCACAACCACAGCAGCTTGAAACCCTCATTTGCCATGTAATTTGGATTGCTGTGATTGAGGTCAGTGTTTAGTCAGCTGATTTCAGTAATGTGATCTCAGCAGATCACACGTTCCCTGGTTTCTTTTGGCAAGTGTACGTCTCGATGTATGTCACTGGATGACATCCTTGATGTCCTAAGTAGTAGGAAACCAACATAGCTGATCCATCACTCTAAACCTCAGTGTCATAGAATCATAGAACAGTTTGGGTTGGAAGGGATCTTAGAGATCATCAAGTTCCAACCCCCCTGCCCTGGGCAGGGACACCTCCCACCAGACCAGGTTGCTCCAAGCCCCATCCAGCCTGGCCTTGAACCCCTACAGGGATGGGGCACCCACAGCTTCTCTGGGCAACCTCTTCCAGGGTCTCACCAGAAAGAATTTCTTTCTGGTATCTCACCTAAATCTCGCCTCTTCCAATTTAAAACCATCACCCCTTGTCCTATGGCTCCACTCCCTGATAAAGAGTCCCTCCCCATTGAGTGTCCTCATTACTGCTGGTATCCTCACTGCTCCTTACTAAGCTGCTGGATTGCACATTAGATGCTTGTATTCTTTCACATGATCAATGTTCCTGGGCCAAATGGCACCAATGGCACTGTTCCTTAAAACAGCTCATCAACCTTCTCTTGTAACTGTGTGTGAACTTGTCGTTCCCACTGCTTTCTTAATATTCTTTTTTTCTTTTTAACCAAAAGTGGTGCGTGTGCTGTGGTTCTGTGTCTGCATTGCTAGGAAACACTGTGGCTGCCTTAATTCCTCAGAAAAATAGGCAAAAAAATCAATTAATGACATATATTCTCTTTTGGTAGAAAATAAAAATACCAGGAAGTGGTAGCTTGTGACTTTTAATATAACCAAACGTATAGTCACAAAATGATGCAGACAAAATGACTCCTTGTTGAAGAGAAGACAAGGTGTCATGGGTATGGTAGCAGGTTGCTTTTGAGGGGAGGTGGAGTTTCTCTAAACTAATTTAAAAGAAAAAGTCCATGAGACTTCAATAATAAGGAAAAGTCGAGGGGAGTAGGAAGGAAAGATGGCTTTGCCTGGGTGCACAGGGAGGGAAAAACTGCATGTTGGGCTTGGCATGAACCTGGAACTGCATGAACCAGGCAGGTCTGCAACCCTTCAGCTGCCTCCTCCCTGTCACCATGACCACAGCCAGTCCTCAAAGGCAGAACTAGTATCTGCCTTTACAAACCTACCAGCATTTCAAAACGAAGGATTTTCAAACAGCATTTATCAAAAAGACCAAGAAAACGTCTGTTGTTCCTCGAGGAGACAAAAACATGCTGAACGTGGTGCTGTAGCATCGATGGCTGAGAAATCCGCCAGGTGCTGAGAAATCCGCCAGGTACTGAAAAACCCTGTGAAAATCTTGGGCCCTAAAGACCAATCTTACCTGAGCATCTGTGTGCTCAGAAAAATCTCTTTGGATTTTTTTCTGGGAACGACTGAGTTTGGGCATTGCCTCTGTGCATCTGAGCGCAGGTCCAGGAGGTGATGGCAGCAGCTTGGGTGGTGGGTGCTGCCTGGGTATGGCCAAGGAGCACAGAAATGTGAGAAAGAAAACATTACCCTTGGAGGGACAAATCTAAATGGGGGCTAACTGTTGCTGACAAATCTTCGTGGCAGAACAACCCTTCACGGAGATACAATTCCATTATAGAAAACAAATGGGGGTAATTAGCAGCCTAGCATGGGAATAGAGACAGGTTACAACTGGGCCAGTTGATCTCTTCATTGAAATTCGTTGGCTTGGTGGCAATGCCAAAGGGGTGTACCTCGTGCAGACTGCAGAACTTCTCTTTCCTTACAACTAAGGAGGTTAAGACAAAAAATCTCTGCTAGCAAGTCTGCAAGAAAATATCTCTAACGTTTGAATATTAGTACTGAGACCACTCTTCCCTTAAGACACTCACCCTAAAGATGCTGAAAGTCTTTTCTGTCAGATGTGGAGAGTGGGTTGCTGGTAAGCTGCTGGGGGTTAAGTCACCTCAACTGCAGTTTGATTGGGCTTTTTTCCCCTGATGAGAACAGTCCTATCAAGTCAGATGTGGTGATCCATGACTTTTTGGTGAAGCTGTGTCTCCTACTGAAATTTCATCCCTCTTTTCGTGTTGATTACAGAGTGACTCCATTTTAAGGAGGGGTGTTTTGTTCTGCTTTGTTGGAGGTGCAGGAGGCACCAGAGCAGCAGCAACGTTTGGTAAGGCAGGACAGGGGGGCGAGTTCCTCATCAGGGCTGAGCACTTCCCATGGCTCATTTTTAGGGGATGTGCGTTCCTGCCACCTAACACTCCCACAAGAGCACATCCTCTGGAAGTGCCAGAAGCAGCAATTTCCTTACCCATACCTGCAATGGAGAGATAGACCCTTAAAAAAGAAAAAAAAAAAGGCATCACTGCTCTATTATAGCAATGGGGTCCTGTCTGTGATTTTTGAAGTGACGAGGCAGCCATCACCACTCTGCCACTGCTGCTCAGTATCAGGCTTAATGTGCTGCCAGCTAACAAGAGATAGCACAGTGAACTTGCCTTGGAAGATAGTAAACCCCTAGCTGATTTTGCTACAGACCTGAGGGTCCAAGCAATTTAAATTTAACTGTACTTGGGGCTCCCGAAGTGGCAGGTTGGCTCGAGGACAGGCACAGGGGAGAGAGAGCAGGAGAACTTGCCCTACCTCCTGCAGACCCCCCTGCAGCTCATGTCATTGCATTCTTACTCCCATTCTTCTCTTAGCCTGTGCTTTCTGCTGAAAACACCACAGGTGGCTTTGCAAGTATTTTCTAGAATTTTGTGGCCATGTTAGCTAGAAAACATACCCGCTTCTCTGCTCTCATTCAGTAGTGAAATGACACAACGTTGACCTCTTAAGAAACAGCATTTGGAAAAGAGCTGGAGAGCAGGTCCCCAGGAATTAAAACTCAGCATTCCCTGCCCCTGTGCAAGACATTCAGGTTTTGTTTAATTTGCCTTTATTAATAAATCTCTCCTTACCATTCCTTCCCACCCATCCTTGCTGTGGAGTGAGGCTGTGGATGCTCAGGCAGAGATATCACACACTGCTGCTCAACTTCTGTCCAACTGCAGGCTTACAATTACAGAACAGTAGAAAAGTGTTCATCCCCATTTTTGTACCTGATTTATTTCCCCTACTATTTGCTGATGGCATGAACAAAAGCATGCTGGTCAGATTCATTGCAGAATTGCCTTGTAAAGTCATCATGAGGAAAAGGTGGCACGTGCAAATGTATACTGAAGATTCCATTAGGTAGACTGCAATGCCAGGACAGGCTGAAGGTTTAATTACTTATGGTCTGGATCTCAGTCCTGTAACTGGGCTAAATCTGACTAAAAATGGACTTCTGAGCATGTGGTCTTATAAGAACAGCTAAGTCTCTGTAGCGCCGTATGTGATAGCTTTGACCTGAATTCCGTAAATCCTCAAAAACATTTGTAAGCAGGTGAGGAAGTACAACGTGAAAATGCTGGGTGTTTTGTCCTACAGCCTTTTGGAAAGATGGGAAAAGAAAATCTGTTCTATTGTCGGTGGCACAAAGAAAATCTAACTCAGGATAATAAATAAATAAATATCACTGCTTTAATATTCAAGAAGGGAACAGAAAAATCTCTACCTTCTTAATGCAGCTTTTTGTTTCAATGGTTTTTAGTGCATGCAAAGGCTCTTTCCAGAATAATTTCCATTTGATTGCATTAGAAATGCTGCAGTACAGATGATGGACTAAAAGGTGTTAATGATGTATGTGTACATCTAATGTCAGAAGTTTAAAGTCATGTCTTTTAACGGGAGCTAATGAGATCCTAAATGATGATTCTGAGTAAAGAGTTGTCATTACAGCCACACCGCTGGCAGCACCGTACTCGTGCAATCCTGTCTCAACATTTACTGCCAGCATATGAAGAAACCAGGTAATAAAATCCACACACCTACCTTAATTTATCAACGGAAGTCAAACTCTCACGTACAGTAACCATAGAATAAGCATCCTGTCTGTCAAATGACAATCCTGCCTGTACTTTCAGCAGAGAATCAAAGAGGAATCCACATAATTTAGAGGCAATGTCTTTTCCAAGCAATTCAGAAAGAAATCCTCTTCCTCCCTTAATGCTGAAATGTTGGACCCAAAGGATTAGGCAGCTTGGCTGCCAAGCACCTTTTATTAAAAACAAAAACAATCGTAGCACATCTGTCATTAGGATTTGAGCATCTGAAACAGGCTGAAGGTAGGAAAACCATAATCAGTCCTTCAGGACCACGGAACAATTCTGTAGCTGTCAAAACAAGAATTAAGCCTTCCTATAAACTGACAGAAATTGACACAGCAAAAGACGACTGCTGCCAATGTAAAACATCCATAGTTCAATCTGTTGGCTGCCGAGTCTATCCACAAAGCATATTCAAGGCTACTGCTGGGACACAGGAAAGGTTATCAAAATATCAGCCATCCTAATGTCTGCTTTTACTCTGGGGCCCCAAAGAAAACCCCCAAGTTCACCTTTTGCCCTTCACATGTGCCTGTACCACATTCTGTGTGCTGAGTGCGATAAGAATATAAAACCTTCTTGCACTCTGCCTTGTCAAAAAAAAAAAAGAGTTGCTTTGAAGAAGGAAATTGATGAAAAGATACATTAAAAGGGACCAATGTTTTGCTAGTCAGACTTGGAGATGCTGCTGCCCTGTGTCCTAAAGCACGCTGTTCATATGAATAAAAGGTGTGTTTGTGCCACCCACAACACTGTGCTCATGGGCTGTGACACAACATGGACCTCCTGCATCAGATGTTTGTTGGTCAGGCCAAGTCTCTGACAGCACTGGATGCTCACACCCCTTCCCTGGGGTCCAGAAGAGGACAACCTGACACTCATACGAGGGCAAGCAGAGCACCTGAGACCTGCACAGAGCTTTGCTAAAACAGAGTCAAAGTTTCCCACCAGTGTGGGAATTCACATCTCTTAACTGAGATGTGATTTTTGGCTTGAGGGCTAAGCCAGCCATCAGCTGTGTCAAGGTTGCAATCCCAGCCCAAAACTGAAGTCATGGCATGTTAAAAACATCAAGGAAATTAGTCTTTTTAAAATATCCGGCTTCTCTTCCTGACCAAAAAGGTCTGTGTATCTTTGAGATGAATATCCAGAAATTTGGATTTTCCTTGCAGGTAATTCAGTGAGATTGATGAGAGTAAAGAATAAGCACCAGCTTCCATTTAAAAGCTAAAATCAATTTACTTGTGGCTTTTCCACATCCTCTAAGTCAGCATCCTAGCAAAGTTGTTTTGAAATTGGGATGTCTTCCAAAACAGTGAATGAAAATGAACTTTTGTATTTATTTACAATTCACACCAAAAATGTAAAAGAAGCCTCATGCAGATCAAAGTATCTGGAGCAATGAATGATGAACCAGGAAGGGGTGTGAGTATTTTAAGCAGCCTCCTAGGAAAAATAGATAACATAAACCAAAGACTGTATAAATCCAGCAATGCAGTGAATTTATGACATCACTGTCTTTTCAAGAACATTCTCTGCGCAGTAGAGACAAAAGCATTGTGGAAACGATGTTTGATGAAAACAGTGATAACTTGCCAAAGCACTTATTTGAACACGTGTTTGATACACTAATGAGTGGGGTTTAAGGATTTGGAAACGCAATTGGAAACGCATCCTGCTGCCAACGCAACTATGAAGATTCTGTCTTGCGAGAGCAGGCAGTCCATTAGCTTCTGCTGTTTCACTATGATCAAATTAGTCCTGAGCAAGAGCAAAATACTCTCTTTGTGACATTATCTGCTCACAGAGACCTCCAATAAAAGAACCCCAAACCATTTCCTTTTCCAGACCCTTTCAGACTTAAGTTGACATTATAAGCCACGCAGGTGAAGCAGGGTTATTTAAAAGCATCCCTCTGCGGGGTATGGCTTTGGAAGCACTACTTTGTTTTTCTGATGGAATCAGGTTTTGCAGCCTATTTGTATTGTGGCAGAGCGCCCACAGAAACGCAAGCATGTGTTGTAATTTCTCTTTGATCAGAGTCATTTTCTTTCCTGTGTTTCCCACGCAGTCTTCTAGGAAATAGAGCAGTAATGGCATGCATCCATGGATGGTGAACCGCTTGCAAACCACTCAGGCAGCTCCTAAAAACATTATTAAAAGGTAAATGCCCCTTTCTGCTCATACTTTCTAAACTACGTGAGCTGAAGGGCTTTAACACCTCCAACTCATCCTAATACATTGAGATGGGCTGTGCTGGAGTTAGCACTATTGCTTTCTAGCTTGTGCTCTCCTGTCAGTCACCAGTTTGATTTGACCCTGACTCTCCCTCTGGTTCAAGAGGTGTCCAAGGGTTCTTTGCTGGGGACCTTGATGATGGGCAGGTGGCACATTTATTCTTCCTGGGCACAAAAGGATCCTTTTCAGAGCAACCTGAAGCACCTCCAGTGTCCTCCTCCCAAATGGTGGGGGCTCAGGAGATGTCATCAGGACAAAATCCATATGTGAAGTAGCAAACACCCACTGTTTGTTTGTTTTCACTGTTAACATTATTTCTTCACTTTATAAATGACTTCATAAAAATATTTGGACACACATATAAAATATGAATTTTTTTTTGTTAAGGAAATAATTACACTTCTCTTTTTTTTTTTCCCTGTTTCTTCAAGTTCCTACAGCTTCAAACCAACAAAGAAACAGTTGTTTTTGAGAAGTTTTTGAAAGCACAACTGTTTCTTTGTGCTGAAAACCCTCTATTCCCCACTTCTAGTCTGAAGCCTTTTGTGGTGTTTGAACAATATTTTGTCTATTGTTCTCTTTTGCTCGTTTACAACAAAAGTGCAAAAAACTTGCAAGGAAAAAGGCTTCTGTTTGTTATCAGTAACCTCTCAGTCTAAGAAATAGGCATGATCAACCAACCACTTCTGCTTTTCACTGCTCTTATCCCTGTTCCTTAAGAAGTAGTAAAAAGTCTGGTTGGAAGTTAAATTTGGGCATTTGACCAGATGTAATTTACATCCTATTTTGACTACTCCTGTCCTTGTTAAGCAAGTCTTCACCCTTTTCTCTTTCTTGTTAAAGCCTGACAAACTTGATAGGAGTGGAGAAATATATCACTTGTCTGCAAGTTTCTTTTTGATTTCATATAATCCTTACTTATTTAGGATTTAAAAGTTTGTGCTATGGAGTTTATCCATGTCAGTTAACACTGACAAAGCTCTTTTTTTTTAATTTTATTTTAGATTTTTATATGTGTGTGTATTAAATGCATGCAAAACCAGACTGAGCTGCTAGAATGCATCCATATCCACATTGCAGCTTTCAGTAATTTCAGGTCATTCTTTCCCCTAACGCAGCGGGACACGGCAACTATCTGCACTGCAAAGGTTCTCCTTTACAGCTAATGATTCAGCTGTAGTGATACTGCAGAGTTTTGGAATTACATTTGTCATTGAAGCTACTTTTTTTTTTTTTTTTCCCAGACCCCACTTGATTAAACTGTCTTTTGGGCAGAGCCCAGAAAGGTTTGGCCAAATTCAAGACGGGCATTTAGAAACAGAGCTGAGCACAAATAAAGAAATAGTCGCGTATTTTCCATCAGGTAACACGTTGATACGACTTTCTCCATTTAAAAAATATATAAATAAAAAAGTACGGAGAAACACCTTCTCTGTAAAACTTTCTATTTGCAGGTGGGTTTTGAGTCAGAGCCTCTGAGGTCTGATTGAAACTTTGGAAGATTAGGTTCTTAGTTATCAAAGATGAATAGTAATCCTGACACAACTGGTGACGTACGAGCACTGGAGGGATTTATACAGTCAACTTTAGGGATCTAAATTAGGAATTGAATCCTTCTGTATAAGCCAGTGAAACTTTAAGGCAGCTCAGAGTGTTTTCCGCTTCTGGCTATAAGTGGAGCCCAGGGAGAGTGACTTCATATCTTACATATCTCAGTGAAGAGCCTAAAATAGATAGCATGAATAATCCCTAAAACGAATACCTGTGTGCAAGAATGCAGTTATGAAACAATCCAATTATCTCTGTGGCAGTTATGCCCCTTTCTGCTTCCCAGGGCTGATGTCGAGCCATGTGCTTTCTTTACACATGGGGGAACAGGGCATTTCCCCCCCACCCTCCCTGCTAACAGTGATGCTGCCCAAAGCCAAAGGAGAAACACTCCTAATCATGGCAACGTCCTCGGGTGAAGAAGGTCACGGATTAAAATCCCTCTGCCTCAAAGACCTGCAGATGGAGGTTGTCACCAAAGTACTCAATCGCCTACCTCTAGGAGAAGAAAGGTGTTCAGATTGCATATTAGGAAAAATGTTTCCATGGAAAGGGTTATCAAGCCTTGGACTGGGCTGCCCAGGGCAGGGGTTGAGGCCCCATCCCTGGAGAGATTTCAAAGCCGGGTTGACCTAGTGCTTAGAGACCTGGGTTAGTGATGGTTTTGATCAGAGTGAGGTTGATGGTTGGACTGGATGATCTTGAAGGTCCCTTCCAACCTCGATGATTCTATTATTCCATCATATTTGCCTAATTCACAGTAAATAGGTTAACTAGAACAGCTACTAAGATTAGAATTTCAGCACTTCAGCACACGTGCCTGGGCCACATTGCATTTTTGTCTTGCAGCCCTCACAAGTGCTGTAGCTGGCCAGGGAAACCTTTATCATCTCCACACAGCCCCAGTGCCATCAGCAGAGCTGTGATGGAGTGGCAATTTAGCTGCACAGTGCGGGTCTCGGCACAGGGTTAGAGAAACTGCCACTGAAGGTGAAAGATGAGCAAAAAAAATAAAAAAAAAACCAACTACTAGCAAAAACTGTCTGAAAGTAAAGGCTTTCATTTGAGTCACACGGATGTCTAATCAGGGAAAGCATTTGTATGCGAAGATCTGAAATAATGACAGCTCCCTTTAAAATAATAGAAATGGTAAATGTGGGTCTCCTGTGTGGAAATCTGTAGGTGGGGAAGTGGAATGAAGCTTAGGCTGTGTGTGCCTGTTGAAATGAGAAGACAGAGCCTTTGTGTAAAGACAGGTCATCTAACGTTCATTCATCGCTTTTTAATCCTTTCAGAAATGACATCTTAGTTTAAAAATGTATGATCCGGGGTGAATTTTGGAAGATGACAGGATTGTCACAATGTGTTCCCCCAATATTATTATTTCCATTGTGCGAGTGACCAGGGTTCATGGCCCTAGGGATGCCATTTGAAGCCACTTGTGGGTTACTTAGGAACAGAAGTCTCTTCCCCAATCCCTGCTTGGGATTTTAAATATGCATGTACACTACAAAGGAATGATCTTTGTGTATGGAATTGAATATGCATGAATGTGCTGGAGCCCGTTCTTCCCTGCTTTAGAAGCAGGAGGATTTGTGGACGAAAGCCTATTAATTCCCTAAAGGTTATATAAGGAAAGACTCAAATTCTTTGCAGAGGAATCCATACTGCTACTGAAAATGTGTTACAGTTCCACAAAATAAAAGTTTTAAAAAAAAAAAAAAAAGATTTCTCTGGCTTGAGAGTGACCGAGATGCAGATTAAATGAGGGTGTCTCATCTTTGGTGCTAAAATTCTCAGGGTCGCAGGTGGTCCTGTGCAATGAGAAAAAAACCCCACATCACCATATCCTACTCTGAAATTGGGACTGGAGCTACTGGCAAGCTGGGAGAGCCTTTATATCATGAGGTACTTTGAAAATCCCACTCTGAGGACCTACTGATGATGAACATACAAACTGTCCCCTTCTGGCACAATTTAGTACGCTGCTTAGATGCTGTACCTTGAGGAAATAGGAAAGAAGAGGGTTTGGGGGGGTTATTTTTGGTGTTTTTTTGTTTTGTTTTTTTTTGGTGATTCTCCTTGCCTGCAGGAACCTCAGCTCTATACTTGGAGCTCTGCTGCAGAGGGTTTTTTGCAACCTGTGAGGGATCTGAAGACCACTGCTCAGAGACAGCGGGCTGAAATATGCTGGCTTAACGGTGTCTGCCTAGTGGGTTGTGATTGCATTAATTACAAACCATGAATCATGGACATCTTGTTCCAGCATTTGTAAGATTAAAGTAGGCTATATAAATAACAGCCATTACAGGGTTTTTAAGTGGATGACCATTCTTGCTTCCAGTAGCACATTTGGAGAGCTCATTATCTTTATATCTCCACTAATGGGAATGCTATTGCATTCTGCTATTACAGGTACAGCACTTCAGCTCTCTTTGCTTTTCTGGCAGTTTTCTGCTGCTCCCAACTGCAGTGAGCTACAGGGGACAGAGTCACAGCAAACACGAATATTGTGTACATCCCTGGACTTTCCAGCGAGCCCTTAGGAAGGTGTCTAAAAATACATGAACAGGAGGCAAAATATAGAGCACACAACCTTGGGTCCAGGCTGGTTAGAACACTTGGATTTGGTTTGGAATTGGAAACTAAAGCAGAAGAAGTAGTTGTCAGCAATCCTAGGGCTCATTTCCATCCTCACAGGGTGTCCCACCTCCCTGGTGGGGCACCAACCAGCCTGCTTGTTGGGGCACCATATTCTAGGCTAAAACTCTCTGGCTACTGCATCAAGGCCAGCTCCACTGCTGTTTCTTTGTCTTTTCTAGCATAAGTCCTTGACTCCAATTCTCTCGCTTGCGTACACAAGAGGCAAAGTCAACCCAACAGCCTTGGACCACATGGTCACTGACAGTCCTCCAAGACCACCTTTTTTTCCTTAGAGCCCCAGTCTTGGGGGGGTGCATAACTTTACCTTTTCAAGGAACATTCATTTTGCACCAAAAGCAGTTTATTTTACATTAAACGTCACAAGTGGTGTAACTAGACCAGATGTTTGTGTGATAGCCCCAATTTCACTGTTCTTCCTACACTACTAACCTGGCTTGGAGCAATGCATTTTCAGGATGCTGAGTTCTCCGCGTCAAACCTCTAGCTTCATGATTTCACCTCTAAAACAGAAAATCTACTTTGTAAATTTCCATGTTCATTTTCCTTTGGTTGTATGACACAACAATGTGAAACAGAGGTCTTGATACCCCTCCCAAGAGACTATGTCTCCTCATTTGCCTAAAGCTTCTTTCTGTCCCTCAGTTTTGATGCTAGAGCTCATTCTTGGTTTCCTTGCCTAACTTCTGAGGATATCCCACTTTTTAGCCCTTCTGCTTCAAGCCTGGTTTTGGAGAAAATGCATTTTAAGTGGGCTGCACATATTGGATGTTTTTTATTTTCCTCAGGAAAGGTTAAACCTCATGTTGACTAATCATTTATGTAGACAAGAATTATTATATATAGACATTAGGAAATATTCCAGGTTGTTCATATCAGAAATCTAAGAGTATAGTAAAACATGATTCATAATATCAGACTGCAATTGTATCATGTCAGTCTCCAAGTTACTTATTATGATTTAGGGCACTATGACTCCTCTTCACATCTGAGTTGAAGTTCAAAGGAGAATTTGAGCTTCTGCTATGTGGTTTTAAATTGCCAGAAACAGCAAAAGATATCAAATCTGATTTTCCACATGCTACCACAGGGTATTGCAGGCAGTGACCACATTTATCTTATCCTGCATTATGTCTCAGTTTTGGCGGGGGGGGGGATACACTAATACACACATAACTTAAAGTGAGGCCCATGTTCTTTTCCAGTTACTGAATTAGTCTTTTGGGTAGAATCAGGATGGAAAATGATTGCTTCTTCTCCAGCTGACTAATGCACACACGCAATGGATTTTCTTATTCACTCTGAGTCCAGAGAACTAGACATACTTTCACGGGATGCACTGAATAAGTAATGTTAATGTTGCTGTGTTTACTCTCCTGGGGACAATTTTTGCTCTTGGAAAATTGATTCTCATTTATTCTGTGATTGCAAAATGAACAGCCATACTAACTGCTATAGTTTCTTTCTCTAGCCTGCAGAGGGAAGGTGGATATAATAGATTTCTTTCCCTGTCTTTCAAGCCATGTGTACGCTCAGGTGGTTGGCAGAGCTGTTGGACTTCCAGCTAGGTGTCTGGGATTGGTTGCTTCCAAAATTGGGGAATTTACCTGCCATTGGGTACTCCAGCTAATTTCGGTGTCTGTGCCTGAAGGAATATTAACAAATGCCTCTCTTCCTTCACAATTTTGACACATCTTTTTCAGCTGTGATGGGAAAACCTAGGGTAGAAAACAGATGATCCATTAACAGAGACTGTTTCCTTACGATACATTAACTACAGTTTCAAGAGCTTTTTGGACACAATAAACACAAGAAATGCAAATATCCTTCTTTCAGTTTTATCAATGAACTGTGCAGTACTATTGTAACTTCTTCCAAGTATTTTTTTCTGCAAGTAGGATGTTGAACCATTTATTTCACATAAAAGAAAACCAAAAAAATGCAAACACCTCTGCCCCTTCCTTCAGCCTTCATTCTTTTCCCCACAAATTAGCAGAAAATAGAGGTGTGGGAAGAGGAAAAAGCCACAGATTTCTGGGAACGGACTTTAGGAGGGAAGACTTGAGGTCTCTTGAGGGACCTGCTTGGCAGGGTAAGATGGGAAAAAGTACTGGAGGAAGAGGGGCCCAAGAAAGCTGGTTAGTATTCAAGGATCACCACCTCCAAGAGGTGCATCCCGAAAAAGGAGAAGTCAAGCGAAAAAGCCAGGAGGCTGCATGGACAAACAAGATGCTCCTTGACAAGCTCAAAAGCCAAAAGAAGGTATACAGAGGGTGGAAGCAAAGATGGGTAGGCTGGGAAGAATACGGAGAAACTGTCCAAGTGGCCAGTAACCAGATTAGGCAAGCTAAAGCCCAGATGATAGAATTAAATCTCGCCAGGGATATCAAGGACATAAAGAAAAACTACTGTAAATACGTCAAAGATAAAAGCATGATTAGGGAAAATATGGGCCGTCTCCAGAAGGAAACAGGAGACATGGACAGCCAGGATATAGAGAAGGCTGAGACACTGAGTGACTGTTTCATAGAACCATAGAATCCCACTGTCCATGTCTCTGAGAAAGATGTTAAACAGCACTGGTCCCAGTACTGACCACTGGGGAACAGCACCCATCATTGTTTGAGGGAGGTGATTCTACCCCTCCACTCTGGTGAGACCCCACCTGGAGTACTGCATCCAGCTCTGAAGTCCCCAACATAGAAAGGACATGGACCTGTTGGAACGGGTCCAGAGGAGGGCTATAAAGAAGACCAGATGGCTAGAGCACCTCTCCTATGAAGACAGGCTGAGTTGGGGTTGCTCAGCCTGGAGAAGACACCAGGGAGACCAGGACCTTTCCAGAACCTGAAGAGCGCTACAGAAGAGATGGGGAGGGACTCTTGATCAGGGAGTGGAGCAATAGGACAAGGGGTAATGGTTTTAAACTAAAAGAGGAGAGATTTAGATTAGATACCAAAAAGAAATAATTATTTGCTGTGAGGGTGGTGAGACCCTGGAAGAGGTTGCCCAGAAAAGATATGGCTGCCCCATCCCTGGAGGGGTTCAAGGCCAGGCTGGATGGGGCTTGGAGCAACCTGGTCTGGCAGCAGGGTTGGAACTGGATGGTCTTTAAGGTCCCTTCCAACACAAAGCATTCTATGATTCTATAATTCTATAATTTATTATAAACTCTATTTCAGTTCAGCAGTCTGCATTAGGTTTCTGTGTCTTGAGTAAGGAATCGTGCAAATCAGTTCCAGCCAAGACCCAGCTGGCAAGGTGTCAGTTTTCCAGTATAACTGGGAACTCTATGGGCTCCTTGGCTGCCAACAGTCCACCTCCATTAAGGTGACTGGCTCAGTTAGTGCTAATTGTCTCTATGCAATTAACTTCCAATGCTTATAATCACTGTGATGTCTAAGGTACTTGTAAAACTGATGAATTTGTATGTATGATTTCTCTGAAGAGAGGCAATATTACAAGTACCATTTTCCATCTGAAAAGCTGGAACAGAGACAATTATCTGTTAATATTGTTCTACGCGTTAATTTTGGTAATAGTGTTATTATATTAGGCTTTTATACAGATCAGGAAGTAACAAGTCCTCTTCATTCCTTCAAGTCACATAGAAAAGGAAGAACAATTATGAAGGACAGGCACAGTCCATTAAAGAGGCAGTGCCATAGTAGTTTTGATGTAGGCAGGGAAAAAAAAAAAAGAGGAAAGGAGGGACAACTTCTAATTTATTTGTTCATGTTTAGCCATTGTATCAGTAGAGTCAGATGCACCTATTAAGTGCAGCTAACTAGCAGGTTAGTTGTCAGTCATCTTAACCAAAGCATCCCAGAAGAAGGCAGCTAAGCCTAGTTGGTTTTAGCCCACAATCATGCTCTCTGTGGGCAGAGCAGCACAGACGAGACACACTCCGTGTTTCGGCAGGGTCCAAGTCCAGCTATTCACTCACTGAACCCTCTCCTAACAAGTTTTCAGTGCACTGGCTTTTTACTAAATACTAAATAAAATGAGTGCAGTTGTTTAAGGACCAAGGCCTCCTGTGATCCAGCTGTCTGAGAGTAACTGAAGAAGGTGGCAACAGCATAAAGAGACACTTTTAAAAATACCTCGTTGTCTTTTTAATGTAATTCTTAAGTCATCCCTTAGGATTTAGTATTTATACCACAATATAGACTGGAGCTACATACTTCCAAAGGTTCTCTTTTGAATTTTTTGTTTTGAATTTAAGCTGCCATAGAAGTTAGCTGACATTCTTTTATTTTCTCTCTTCATTACAGCCACTGCAATACCTATGTGAGCATGTGTTCCCAATCAAGTCCATCAGCTTACAGGTTAAAATTAGGCATGCAGTAAAGTGCATGCTACCCCATACTAATGAATAAGATCTAACACTCTTCTTAAGGTACTGGTTTCTGCTAAATGTTGGAATAAAAAGAGCTAATAGTCATGGCATTTCCAGCTCCAATTTTCAGATGTCAATTTTGAAGAAAAAAAAATCAATAAACTATACACCCATCAAAAGGAACTTAAATATGTTTCTCTGTCACTACTAATTGAAATTGGATGGAGAAAACTGAGAAGTAAAATAATTTTTAGCAGATATTTTTAATGTATTCCTTGATTGGTTTTAGAATTTGTCCAATAATCGCAGTTTTTATTGAATGGATTCTTTAGCCAGTAAATGACATTCCTTATACAAATAATTGTGTTTTATATATGCTCATGTCTGCTGCCTTTACATTTCAAGGGTAGGGTTAAGAAGCCTTCATTTGGTAGAGCTGGGTAAAGTGATCTAAATTGTTACAAATATGTGGACAAACCGTCTTTTCTGAAAACAACTGCATTTCACTTGACAATTGCCTGTCCATCACACCCCACTCTTTGTCCTTGAACCCCTCAGGGAATTCAGTCAGAGGCA
>BJBW01001630.1:121802-133709 GCA_004320125.1 Scolopax mira | reverse complement strand
TTGGGAAGAATGACTTTCCTGAGAGGGTGGTCAGGCACTGGAACAGCCTGCCCAGGGAGGTGGTGGAGTCACCATCCCTGGAGGGATTTAAGAAACATGTAGACATGGCACTTCGGGGCACGCTCTAGTGCCTGCGATTTTGGGGGCTTTTTTTGGTGTGTGTATGGTTGGACTCGATCATCTCAAAGGTCCCTTCCAAACATGAAGATTCTGTGACCTGTTCCTGCCTGATGGGGCTGATGGAGAGCAGAAGGAGGGGAGAGCGCTCATTAAAAGCATTTGGCAGCCCTGAACCCATGTCTTTCTAACGGGTGAGGAGACAGCAGGATTCATGCTGCCCACAGGGACAAAACAGCTCAGATTCGAGCGTGGAGAGGGAAGGTGAAAAGGCAGGAAAGGAGTTAGGGGCAAGGAAGTTCTTGCTCTGCCATAAGCTTTAGTGCCTCCTCAGTGCTCAGTTCCCTTTTGGATCACATTCAGGGTCCCTTCTCTACCTGTGGGAACCAGACTCAGCTTTATCCCAGGGAGGCAGTCGCACTACCCTGTGGGTTACACGAGCATGCAGGAAAGACCCAATGTATGAGCAATTTGAGATTGTCATAGTATAGTCTATATAATAGCAATGTCTCAGAGATGAGTCACCATTCATCTCACCTACCTTGGGATGGCCTGTCTCCTCTCATTATAGAGTGACATACATAAGACAACTTTGTGTAGGCTGGATGCTTAGCTTTTAGACAAGAAAAACCCTCCACCTTTTTTGGCTGTCTGCAAATCTCTGAAATTTCTTGGAATTTTCCCTTCAAAATGTGTGGCAGAGACACAGCAGGACTATTTTTATGGGGATGCTTTGCTTTGTACAGAAATTGGAAGTGTGTTTTCGGACGGTAATTAAAATTTCAAAAGATAAGTTTTCACATCACTTTTGTCCTTGGAATCAGTGGGTTCTCCTCAGGGTTGGGTTTGTCTTTTCCATCTCAGAAAAGATCTTTCGCTCATGAAGAAAACTGAGGGGTGAGACTTGTTCCCATATTCTCTGGTATAAAATCAGGAGAGAATTTTCTTGAAAGAAATTCTGTGTTCCTAGATTATACTGTTGCGGGTACAAACAGAAGAAGGACCTGACACTCAAATTTTCTTCCATTTCCCACAGAAGAAATGCCTATGGAGCAACAGAGACTGCCTTAGAGGGGTGTTTCTCCACCGTAGGAGCCCAGCACTTATGGTCATTTTAAATCCCCTCCTGCCAAGGTAAAATGTAGTGCTTAGCAGTTTAGCAATTTCAGGCTAAGGCTCTGGGGAAATATACAATTAAACCAGATTACAAAGATAACCTAAAAGGTACAAAAGCTGGATAAAGGAGAAGTAAGTTTGAAAGGACACAGACAAAGGAATAAAGCCAAAGTTTCTATTAATCTATTTGTGGTAGCTGGCATCCAGAGAGAAGAGACGCGGATCCCATTCTCGGGGATTAAGGAGCTATAACAACAGGCAACTTAAATCACTGCAGCCTCTCTTTGTTTGTATTAGCTTGCAGAATGAAAACTTCTGTGGTTATTAATGGGATGCCCACCATGACAAAGGCCTTCATGGAGGTTAGGAATAGAATTCAGTATGTCATCTTGATGAATCGTAAACATGCGCTGGGAAAAAAAAAAAAAAACAAGTTGCTGTTCAACAAAGGAGGAACACAGGACTGTGCAGTGCAATGGGCAAAATCACATCGGGATGGGCAAATCTTTAAAGCATCTCCCCCGCACACAGCAGGTAAAGAAGTACCCCACAAGTACAAGGTACATCATTTAATAATGTCACCCTGCCAAGAGAAAGACAACCACCATCATGGAACTGACACGTGCCTCTGTTCTGATTCTTCCACTCTACCCAGCTGCTGCACTCTGCCCACCCCTGGGTACCACTGCTTCCAGAGACACACTGAGCAATCAGCTGACAGAGGTCTAGAGGACGTAGCCGAGCAAAAAAAAAAAAAAAAAAAAAAAACTGAATTAATTAAGTTGCTTAATCTAGCAAAAAGCAGGCTGCAGGGAAATATAAACAGAGCCTTGAAGACACAAAAAGACCAATGTAAAAAAGGAAAAGAATACTGTCTCCTTCAGATCTACTGCAGATTCAGTGCATTAAAACTAGGATTCAGATTGATCATATTAAAAATTGACTTAAAAATATACTATATATATAGATTGAGTTAGTGAATCCTCTACCAATGAAGGTCTTAAAATAGCTATTAGATTGCAGTGATAGTTGATTGATCCCTGGCCTTCACTTCAGCTGCATTTTTCTGTAATTCTGGTTTAGTGGTCACCTTAAAGTTGCTTAGACATAGAGAAGTTCCATTTCATGTCCTGTTTGTTCAGCAAGCAGAAATGGCCTTTTTGCAACAACCTGCAGCAAGGTGGTGATTTACAAAATGTCGTGGTTTGGCCGCAGATGGGAACAAAGGGGCACGTGGCAGCCACTCGCACACATCAGAGTCCCCCACCCGCGGCGTGGCCGGGAGGGGAAAACTGAAATTGAAACTCGTGGGTTGAGACAAAGGCATTTAACAAAACAGCAAAGGCCACAAGAAATAACGACGATAACACGGACAGAGGAGGATACAACCGCCATCACGGTCCCGCCGCTTGCAGTGCTCCCCCTGCTCCTACTGCCCTGGGGGCGGGACTTCCTCCTTTTATGTCACTTCCTGTCCCGGCCCCTCCCCCTGGGCGTGGCTCAGCTGGGATGGAATCCCTGTGTCCCTGCTAGGGCCTGGGACAATTAACCCTTTCCCCACCAGAGCCAGCACACAAAAAACCCCATGGTTTAGTAACACGTTGCACAGATATCATCAGCCTTCAGGATAAAAAAGATAGATAATAGTGTTTCCCAAGCCCCTGTGCAGAAGCTTCCCTTTGACAAAGGCTGCTTTTGCAATGGGCATTGCTAGCTCTGTTACATGTCCTGAGAGAGACCAGGTACATACATCAATTCTTTTAGATTAGAAAACCTAGAAGATGCTGGTGACTTAATTAAGGTCGCAGACTAAATCAAAGTCAAGAGGACTCCTCTTCTGGGCTACGACCATTGCATGCACTGCTCTTCCATGAGACTGCTGTGTTTGGAGAGTGGAAGTTCTTGACATCTGGAGCACATATTGACTTCTGGCTAATTCGCTTTAAGATTAAAACCAGCTTTAGTCAATGAAGCAAGTCTCCTCATGGGCGACATGTAACTCAGAAAACCTGTATGAAGATTGTGTGTGTTTTCCTTTGGTTGTAGAAAAGGCTTGTTATTTTGTCTCTCCGGCAAAAAGTTCTGAATTCATAGGCTACAATAATTTTAGCATGTAGTTATTCTGCTTCATATTTGAGACAAAGACCATCCCTACAAGCAGCTTTAATCAAGACCATAGTTAAATCCTTTCAGAGCCACATTTTGGTGCCATGATGTCATCCTTCCTTCCAGTTCTCCCCAGTCAACTTCCTTGCTCACTCATTTCTTGGGATTTATATCCCTTCAGTTGGGGGGTTCACAGCTGTGAAATAGGGACATACCCAATAGGCCATCCCAACGGAGGTGCTGTTCCTCACATCTTGAGGAGCAGAAGCCTTTGCCTGATAGCACAGCAGTTGCCTAATAGAGAGGTTCAACTATCTATGGACAAAGCATATATGTACTTGAACAGGAGCCTGATGTTGAAACAGCTTTGTTCTAGCTGCTGAGGCTGGTTGGGATACAGCCTGGGAAAAACGGGCTGACAGGTAAGAAATGAGCAAATAAATAGAAAAAGAGAGGGAGAGGTACTCTTGCCTAATGTGAGGAGAGGAGGCCTCTGGTGAATTCATGTCCTTACTGACCTGGTGCTTTCCTGCTCCATATCTGTAGTGAAGAAAAGGCACTCATCTCTCATGTCACAGGTCAGTAGTGGCTGCTTCTTGCTGGTTGATTAAATTCTGAGAATGTACAAGCAAGTCTGACTGCTTAGCTTTGGTATATTTTATAAAAACTATTTTCCTTGTATGACCAATGGTAGCAATTGAGTTTATAAGAGAGAGGTAATCATGGAGCAAGCCAAACAATTTTGTAAGGATGTTTTTCTTAAGACATAAGAAGAACACATAAATCTCCTTGCTGAACCGGGGAACTGTCATGCTCATGGTCAGGTTGGCCATGAGTAGTGGTGAACTTTCTTAAAGGAGGAATAAAAGAGAAAAATCTTTTGGCACCCTCTGAAATAATCACATGCAAGAATCATAGAATGGTTCAGGCTGGAAGAGACCTTAAAGATCATCCAGCTCCAATCCCCCTACCCTGGGCAGGGACACCTCCCACCACACCAGGTGGTTCAGAGCTCCATCCAGCCTGGCCTTGAACCCCTCCAGGGTTGGGGCAACCTCTTCCATGTCTCACCACCCTCACAGCAAAGAATTTCTTCCTGATATCTCATGTAAACCTACCCTCTTTCAGTTTAAAACCATTACCCCTTGTCCTATGGCTCCACTCCCTGGGATCAAGAGTCCCTCCCCATCTCTCCTGTAGCCCCTTCAGATACTGGAAGACCATTATAAGGTCTCCCCAGAGCCATCTCTTCTCCAGGCTGAACATCCCCAGCTCTCTCAGCCTGTCCTCACAGCAGAGGTGCTCCAGCCCTCTGATCACCTTTGTGGCACGCCACAAGAAAATGGAGAGGTCTAGATTTTACATGATTTTGCCCCTGTTGAAGAAGGTCTGGAGCCTAGAACTTTCAATACTGAAAATGCCCGGGAAAAATCTGCTATTTAACAGCCCCTTTTTAGGATGGAACACAAAAATGAAAAAACCACCCTGAAAAAAACAACAAAGCAGGAAGATTAGTTTTCCTGAGGCAGGCAGGTGCCATGCAGCTTGACTGATTCCAGTCAGGGATTTATAGTCAGTTTACCTCTAAGGCAAATTGCATGTGGGCTGCAACACTAAAAAGAATCAAAGAAAGACACTCATCAGCACAATTTAATTAAGGAGTCTTAAAGGTACTGGCACAACCTCTGACATAATTCATGACTTATTTTTTTAAAATAAATAAACAAACCAAAAATAAACAAAACTCTATTTGTCTCGTACTGTTAGGTTTCTCCACAGCAGATACCCTAAAGGAGCCTTGAGGGGTCGAACTGCTGCCTACAATTATCTAATAGGAGGGTGCAGAGAGGTAGACCTAGTTTCTTCTGAGAGGTGTACAATGAAAGGATAGGAGGCCAAAACTAAGAGCTGTAAGACGTGAAATTTTGATTAGACATAAGGAAAAAAATGTTCATTGTGAGGGTGGTCAAACACTGGGATGGGAGTCCAGAGGGGCTGTGGGATCTCTGTTCCTGGAGATATTAAAAAATTGAGTGCTGTGAGCACTGCTGTGAGCAATCGGAAATTGCTTTCAAGAGGTTGGTGCAGGCGACCTCCAGAAGGTCACTGGCACAAGAATATCACAAACATATTAATAGGAGGAAAAAAGCACTTAAAAACCCATAAGGTGGCACTTGTCTTGCACTTACATGGAAGCCAGAGTGAAGAATTTCTGCCAGAGTGTGACCAGTTTAAACAATGAGATTTCAGAAGCCAAGTACGATGCCTCTGGAGGGATCATGACTATTGCTGGTTTTGTCAGCTACAAAATAAAGGGTCTCTAATACACCAAAAAGAACAAACTTGGTTAAAGTGCCAATTGGAAGCATTCAAACTACTTCTGCTGCTGAAACTTCCAGCACAAGTTGGGTTGTGAAAAAACCACCAGAAACCCCTGTTGGTGTGTAGGTGTAGGTGTAGGCTGTAGCGGCGTTACAGATACTCTGGCTGTAGCTACGAGTTCTGAGTGTCAAGAAGGAACAGAGTAAGGGGGTACTAAATATTTTACCAAAAGCAGGACAGAGGTGGGAATACTTAGGCTAGAAATAAGTTTCACACAGTAACTGTTAGACACCTGGATGTGAACGTTGGGATGATTAATTCAAACTGCCTCCTAACACTCAAGAAATCTTAAAAAAAAGAAAAAAAAAAGGGAAGGAAGATTTGGGGAAAATATTAAGATGGCTAGATCAGTTTGGATTCATTTGTGGGTAGACCTTGTCTCAGCAAGAAAGAAACACACTAAGAACTGTGAAGATCACTGCAATCTTATGCCATAGCTGTCACAAGCAGCAGAAATTGTAATGGCCATTCCTATAGTACAGTGCATTTTGAAAAAACATTCTCCATCTAGCAAAGCAAAACTGAGAAGATGTTTCCATACAGCGCTCACACAAGATGTTCCTGAAAACTTTGGGAAAGCAATTTGATTGACACCAAAAAGGTCTGGAAAAACTCATGTGAAGATAAGACAGACTGAGAGAAGAGAAAGTTAAAACCTAAGTTTTATCTTTCGTCCTTGAAAGGGATTGCACTAGGACTGAGTTTGAGACAAACACATTTGGGCAGGCAGCAAGCTCTCGAGGAGCTGTTTTGGGTGTTTTTTGGTAGCGTTGCCTGGAACGGACCCTGATTCAAACTGTATAAATCAAGTTCAGCCCCAGGTTTTCCTCTGGGACTGTAACATTGATATCTCCTGCACAGAGGCTGCTCTACTGAGATGATTTCTCACAGGCTGGCTGTGTTATTCTCCTGGCACGTGGCTGCAGGTCATTCTGGCAATCCTAGCATGCGTTGCCACACGAGACCTTCACAACACACCAGAGGTGCTGGCAACTGCCACTTCTGCCACAGATCCTTATGGTTGGAAGAAGGGCACAGCTGGAAGGGACCCAAGCTGATGTTTTCTATTCTGCCAAACTTGAGAAGCAGTTTTGCATGAGCCTACATCTGTATGATATTGCACTCGTAGTCTGTGAATTTTAATGTGGTATAGAATCATAGAACCATAGGATTGTCCAGGTTGGAAGGGACCTTTCAGATCATCTCGTCCAACCATCAACCTCACTCTGATCAAAACCATCACTAACCCAGGGCTCTAAGCTCTAGGTCAACCCAGCTTTGAAACCCCTCCAGGGATGGGGCCTCAACCCCTGCCCTGGGCAGCCCACTCCAATGGGCAAGAACCCATTCTGTGTCAAAAATTTTCCTAATATCCAATCTGAATCTCCCCTGATGCAACTTGAGGCCAAATTTATAATACTCCTAATTTTAATATCATCAGGAAAGATATGTTTTTCATGGTGTGCCTATCTATTTTTTCCTAGAACATTTTCTACATGAAGAGATAACATCAGGTCATTCAATGGTCCAGCCCTGACTGTATGATTTTCATAGCCCTACCAAAAACTGTGAAATGCTGTTTTTTCTCAATCACAGAAAGGGGCAAATTATTAAGTATGCCCAATCCATACAGTTAAAACATCTGGAAAAAAAAAAAAAAAAAGCCAAAAGCCTGGAGAATGAATACTTCCTAGGCATATTTATACCGAAGAGGCAGACAGACCCAAACCCTGTGGTTGTGTGGAGCATGGAGTCACAAGTATGAGGGCTGTTAGTATAAAACCACCCCGATCAGCTGGCTCACAGCCACCCCCCTGTCAGGCTGTCACACAGCCAGATCACTTCTGTGTTGCACTTAAGCAAAAGCTCCAAAAATTTGTTTCACAGGGAGACCAGCTATTACATTCTCAGTGCAGCCCCTCAGAAACAGCAACAGCCATTGTGGCACATTGCAGAGGCTGTGCTCAGGAATTCCTGACTCCTTATTTGTATGGACTGAATTCTCCTCCTCTCCCCCCACTGAAAGATTGCAAAGCTACTTATGAATTATTTGATATGTCTATGTTTCTAAAACGTGTGATTGCATTTGCAGAGATTACTCTGGAAATTTGACAGCACCCATTATTATTTTTCTATTATGTATTCAATGATGGGATGCTCTCTGAGCTATGTTTGAAAATCAGAATGAGCAATAGCAGAGGTGAATGCTTTCCAGGAAATCAAGAGGCTCCTGCATTTGGATGAAAGAATCAGGACAGCAGATTCTGACTTACTTAAACATGCTCTGAAGACACCTGGAGCCAAATCCTTGTTACCTGATAGTCCTATAAAACAAGGCAATGCAAACCTTCTCTCCACATGTTGGTCTCCTCAGCTCTTCACTGGGGTTGATAAGCCTTGCCTTTGTAAAGAGCATTAGGGTCCATGGATAAGCTGCACATACTCTTAGATGTGAAATAGCTTTTGAGCTCTGTTTTGGACCTCTGCATCCCGGTATGCATGCTCTGGAGAAAACCTGCAGCGTGGCTGTTCATCCAGCCTGCCTTTACTGTCAGCCCACATGGGCTACAGCGTGTTTGAAAATTCCAGTAAAAAGCCAAACTCCCATTTGTAGCTACGTTTTGAGCTCTGTTTTTTAATCCATCCAAGCTTAATGCAAGCTGAACCTTTTTATTGCTTTAGCTGCTTAACCAGAGCCCTTGTGAAGAGGAAGGAGGTGCTGCTCAGCCCGCTGGAGGGGGGCAAGGAGCTGGCCACGATGTGGGCAGCACTGGTGGAGGACAACCAGCCGAGTCAGCAGCAGCACCTTCCACCCATGAGCTTTGCCAGATTGCTGAAAGTGCTGGCGGGGAGCCCCCTCTTCCCCACACGGTGGGTGCTTTTATCCCTCCTTTCCAGCAGTGGCACCCGCTGTCACCTGCCTCCAGAGTCAAAAGATCCCCGTGCAAATCGGCAGCCGGTAACTGGATGTGAAAGTGGTGAAACCACCGTGCAAAGCTCGTGCTGTGTGTGCCAGGGCCAGACGCCTGACAGAGGAGTGCAACTCTAACGAGCAGCTCTCAGCCACCACAACCGAGTCTTCTTTAGCACTGTGCGAACGTGCATGACTATCCCTGGCTTCCTAATTATTGTAATTTGCTCGGTCTCCCTACTAAGGAACAGTTTTCTGCCTGGGGATTTTCTAATCGTGGAATTAGTTGTCGCTTTTAATGTCACTGAATGCTGCTCCTGTGACATTGTTCAGATTTACAGCCCTAAGTGTGGAGACAAGAGAGAAGATAAACTTGTTTAAAATATTTTTCCTGTCACTTCTGCTTTTTTCCAAGAGCATTTTAGGAGTCTAACACAGGGAGAAAAAAAAATAATAAAAAAAAAGGTTTACATCCTTAAATGTAAAATCCTTAAATCATCCTTAAGATAAGATCCTTAAGATAAGGATCTTAAATTTCTTAGATAAGAAAGTATTCTCTTTTTCTTTCTCAAGAAAAAAAAAAAAAAAAGCAGCAGCAGCATGTTAATAGAGATAGTCATTAATTAATAGCAGAACTACAGAAGAACTTTCTCCTTAGCAGAGATGGATGCCTGTTGTAATTCCACCGACTCCACTGGCATTGTATCAGAGCACTAGCAACCTCACAGAAATCAAAATTGCCTCTGAACAGACCCCCTTTCACCCAACATATTGTCAAATGTTCTAAGTGCCTGTATGTTTCCAACAGAAAGCGAGTTCTCTGGTCCTGAGCTGCAGGAAGGAATGGCAGGGTTCTCCTTCCCAGGCTTTTAAGAACTCGAAACTTAACTTGTACAACCTGCCCCAGCTCTGACGTGACACACAGGCAGCACGGAATTAGGCAATGACAAAAGGCACGGAAACCTGAAGGAAAGATGCATCTCGCCACCCCTTTCATGTGTTTCTTACATTCACATGTTGCGAGGGTGCTGTTTGTTTGGGGAGATGAAAGAATACGTCATTTGGCAGCATTTGCCACGGAATGATTCACCAGGTGCGTTCCTGAGAGCAGCCTCCAAGAGACACCGCATCCCTCGCTCAAGTTAACAGCCAACAAACAAACAAACCGACCAACTAATTAGAACCTGCCCCCGTGATGAAAAAAAAAAAACAGCAAACACAACAATAACAACAAAAAAACCGCAAATAAACACTCTCACTTATTGTATACAATGTTTGTTGTGGCTGGGAAATTGAAAAGAAAACCCTTATGTCAAAATGATGGCTATAAGAAATTACAGGAAAGATGTGTTGAACTAATACAAGCTTTTGATCGAAGACGCTTTCATAAATTACAATACCTCTAGAGAAAAATTTTACTGTCCCCTCTTGGAAGGGGACACAATTGGCCAAGACCTGAAAAATCTTTACTTCAATTCCTACAACTATTTCGTTTTTCAGTGAACGCTTCACTCGTGCTGTCTGCTCTCTTTGCAGGGGGAAAAAAAAACCAACACAAACCCACAAATATCCAGGCAAAGAAGTTCAACAGTCCCAGTTTGCCCACCCCCCCGCAGAGGTGCTGGAAATGCACCAAAGCTGCAAGCATGTGGGGAAAGTAACACATGCCTTAAATGAATACCTTAAAAGAATAGTAAAAGGATCCCCACTCCTCTTCTGTCACCACTTCAGTGAAAGTCAGCGTTTCGGTGCAGGTGGCAAGGGGAAGGTCCAGCCAGCCCGTGCCTCCCTGGGAGCTGCTGCTGGCTTCCGTGGAGCCCACCTCCATCACTGGATTGTCTTCTCAGATGTCTAGGGGCTTGTTTCTGCAAGAGTTAACACAGCCAGGCTTCTCCTCGAAAAGCGCAGCAACAAAACCAGCTCCTCACTGCTCCACCACTGGCTACCAGAGGCGTCGGGCTTCAGTGCAGCTGAGTGATAAAAAAAAAAAAAAAAAAGAGGGAAAAAAAAAAAAGAAAAAAGGAAAAAAAAATAATAAATCAAGCTGGCATCGTCCCTTTGAGCTTTCCTTTAGTACAACTCTGACGGCAGCTGTCATGCTCCTTCCAGCAGCAGGAGTGGCAGCAGGTAAGAGAGTTCAGCACACATGGACCCAGCCATGTGCCCTGTGGGTTCTGGATCATTCTGCACCCCAAAAGTTGCCAGCTCGGAGTCAGGCACAGCTGTAAGAGCATGGACCTCCTCCCTGCATTCAGCTTAGGAGCCTGGCTCTTCCACTCAGCAGTTTTGCTGGCTGCCCCGAGCTCAGCCCACCTTGATTTCCATGACCTGCAGAATTATGATATATCCATATACAAGCACCAACACGCTCCCCTCTATTAGCAAAACCCCGTTAAGTTTTTAGGCATAATTTCACAATTTCCCTGTCAGTGTCTATCTGACTTCTGAAATTGTCTGTACCAGGAAAAAAAAAAAACCCAAAACAACCAAAACCCAAACGCAAACTGTAAGTAGACATTTTGCACTTACTTTTGCAAAAAGCTCAAACCTCCTGCACAGTCAGTGCTTGCTTTGCCTGTTGGTGAGCCTGCCTGGAAAAGTAGGGCTCCTAGGGACTGCTGATGTCACTTAGAGGCTCAAGAACTCTTCAGAACCAGGTAATCAATTATCTTTCTACTTACCAATTTTCTGGGCACCTAGTTCACTTACCCTCCATTGATTGGGATGTTTTTCCCCATCTCTAGTGGCATTATTCTGGGTTTACACACAGATGCCACACAGAAGCTTTCCCTGACCACAGGGCAAACTCACAGAATCACAGAATCACCTGCGTTGGAAGGGACCTTTTAAGATCATCTAGTCCAACCAATAAAAAAAACCAAAAAAAAACCAAAAAAAAACCCCCACAACAAACCCCACAAACAAACAAAAAAACCCCCACACAAACCCCACACCACACCCAAAACACCACCAACCCAACACTAATCCATATCCCCAAGCACCACATCAGCTCGTCTCTTGAACACCTCCAGGGATGGTGCCTCAACCACCTCCCTGGGCAGCCCATTCCAAGGCCTGACAACCCTTTCAGAAAAGAAATATTTCCTAATATCTAGCTAGATGACAGTCAGGTGGGACCTCCCCAGTTTACCAGGACTGTTGGTAGATGATGGAAAGTGGCCAGCTCCCTCAGAACCCTCGGGTGAATCTGGGCCCATAGACTTGTTTGTGTCAAGGTTTGGAGCAAGTCCCTCACCATCTCCCTTAGAATTACG
>BJBW01001630.1:99245-121703 GCA_004320125.1 Scolopax mira | reverse complement strand
CAGTAGAGAGTGGAGCTTCTCCCGAGTCCTCCTCTTGTTATTAATATATTTATAGAAATTCTTTTTATTGTTTTTAACACCCAGGGCCAGGTTAAGTTCTAGCTGAGCTTTGGCATTTCTAATCTTTTCCCTGCATGACTTTACTACACCTTTATAATCTTCCTGTCCTTTTTCCAAAGGACATAAACTTTCCTTTTTTCCCTGAGCTGTGACCTTATCACATGTAAATCTAGAGCTTGTTCAGCTTTGGGGAGATGCTCTGCCTCGACACCGATGCAACCCTGAGCAGAACGTGATGTATTTTCCCAGCCATGCCCTTTCCTCCTGGCAGAACCTTATCCTTTGCTTATGTGTGTGTAAGCACGGATGGCCATGTGGGAGCTCAGGAGGAGGTAAGCTCCTCTCTGGGGCCAGCACAGCATGCCCCCTCCTCAGCTGCTGGGACAGGGGTCTCCACAACATGCCCACAGCGTCCACATCTGTGGTCCAGTCGGGGCTGTGCCTACCCTCAGCTAGGTGAGCAGGCAAGAGAGAGGAGGCTGCAGGGCCCTCCAGCTCCCAGGGATGGGGACACATCCAGTGAAATTGAGGTCTAGGTTTTGATTCTGAACCCTCCCAAACTGGGACATGTCTGGAACTGGGGCTCTGGACCAGGCTGTGCTAGGGACTGAAGAAATCTCTGGATGTCCAAACATTATTCTAAACTCTCCAGGAGATCATGGAATCACAGAATGGTTAGAGTTGGAAGGGACCTGAAAGATCATCCAGTTCCAACCCCCTGTCCTGGGCAGGGACACCTCCCACCAGACGAGGTTGCTCAAAGCCCTGTCCAACCTGGCCTTGAACCCCTCCAGGGATGAGGCAGCCACAACTTTTCTGGGAGATGCTGGAGTCATTTAGAGAAGGTGGTTGGTCCAGGCCCACACAGATAATGAGTACCAGTCATGATGAGAAAGCACCACCATTGATCCATGTACACTAGTGATCAATATTTGACAGCAGCAAATGATGCATAGGTTGGAATGGGATCAGATAAAAAACTATCCCAGAACCACTATGTTTTGATGAAAACCATTGGGAAAATGTGCATTAATATATTATCTAAAAGAGAGGAAGAAAACTTTTTGAAGTTTTTTTCCTGACTGATCCTACAGTTTGAATTATAGAATCATCTGGGCCAGAAGGGACCTCCAAAGGTCATCTAGTGGGACCCCCCCGCAGTCAGCAGGGACATCCCCAACTAGACCAGGTTGCCCAGGGCCTTGTTGAGCCTCACCTTGAATGTCTCCAGGGAAGGGGCCTCAACCACCTCCCTGGGCAACCTCTTCCAGTGCTCCACCACCCTCATTGGAAAGAACTTATTCCTAATCTCCAATCTAAATCTGCTTGTCTTCAGTTTAAACCCATTGTCCCTCGTCCTGTCGCTGCAGGCCTTTGGAAACAGGCTCTCCCCAGCCTTCCTTCCCCAGTTAGAACCTGAACCTCTGTTATGAAGTATTTAGGTAGTACCCAAGCTTCCTGAACAGCTTTTTTTCCTCTTCTTCCTTCCTCTTATCTCGCTTTCTTATACTTACAGAACTCTCCTTCTTAAAGTTAAAAGTTATTGCACTGAATGTGGGGTGGGTTTTTTTTTTCCTGGTACTCTCGTTCCTACAGAGCTGTTACGCTCAAGCATCTGAGAGGCACTTGGACTAACCAAGAGCGACTCGTGGCTTTGCCAGCTCCTTGCACTAAGTAGCGTTTATGGTGCTAGAAAAGGCTACGCCGTGCCCTGCTCCAGCACTTTCCAGTCTACACAGGGGTAATTCGGGTCTTCCATTACTATTAGCTTCTCTCTCTTTTAAGTATTTCTCAGTCACTCTCACTGTTGATGGCTGGTTTTGCTGAAACACTGTTTTCTTTCCATTTAGCCACAGACTTTGAAGCCACGGGCTCTCTATGCTACCGCATCTACAATTAACCTAATTAACCTCCAGGATACAACATTTTGTTTTCAGACCTCTACAAAGTCACGCCAGCTCTCCAAAATTTGGTGTTTGGGATGCGTTTCTTATTTTTGTCTTCCACGATGGAAACTGTTGCGTGGCAGTATTTGCTGTGCCTGGTGTTGATAATTTGCCAGGAGTCAGCCAACCTAACTGTTCCCACGTGTCTACTTCTCAAAAAAATTAGGCATATCCAAAATGGACAGAAAATAAGATCTGCTCAATCTGTATTACTTTTTACAGAGAATTTATAGTAGATTTCTCTTTGCTGCATCTAGGCAGCATTGGGAATAAATTGAAAAAAAATTGGATCCTTGCTGTTTGGAGTTTCCTGCATTCTGGTGTAGTTGGACATGATCATATTAAATGCAAAGAAGAAAAAATGCTATCAGACTGCATGAAGAAAGAGAATGAGATATTCCTTGCTTCTAAAAGGACAGCAAGTTAATTGTTTTTATGTTAAAAAAACCCATGCTTACCCAAATCCCTATATGCTGGCCTTGGAAAGGGCAGGTCAGTCCACTCTTCCCAATGCACAGCCCTTCTCTCCAGAAGTCGAACATCTGGGGTGGCACAGAGGGGTTCAGCTGCTGACTCTGGGAGGGTAGGACCACTGGACAGCTGCAATGCCACATCCCCACAGCCCAGGAAAGGAACAGAAATTAGACATTAATGACACAATTCCTGCTGCTTGATGCATGCTCACTTGCCTCTAGCTGACCAGCTGCTTACCATGCACGTTGTTTCCTTTTGGGGCTGTGCCTCTGGAGGTCTGATCTGTTCATCACAGGTAAGAGATACCCAAACAGGCTGAAGGTCTGTCCTCAGAGCCAGCAGAGACTGAGACTGCGAGTGTCCCCACAGCCTGGGCTGTGGTGGGAAGGGACGCCCTTATTTCTGCAGTCTTGGAGGTGAGTGCTGGTGGCAAAGCAAGGGAGCTCCATATGTGCATTGGCTAGGATGGAACTGCTCCCCCCTTCATTTCTGCTCACATTTTAATCCTTTTTTTTTAGCCCCTCCAGGTGGAGACAACATCAAGTTTCTAAATCTTCAAAGGCTTGAAATAGCAGTGCTGTTTCATCAGTGAAACACACAGTTACCAGGTTCTCTTGACAGAAACCTGAAACTGCCATCCTCTAGCTTTCTGAATGAAACAGCTGCAACAGGATTTGAAGATTCAGAGGACACAGCATGGTTTCAGAAACTGGTTTCAACCTCACTCCCAGGCATTTTTTTTCCGGATCTGTGCCACCTAGGAGCCTGGCAGCAGCATACTGACACTGCCAATCATCTCAGCCATCCCAAGCTGCTCTTTGCCAGCCTGTGAATCTCAGCTACACACTGCAGAGAATCCTGGGTTGTGACTCTGGGTCACCTTGGGCCATGGGGCCGACAGCTGAGTTTGCCGGTTCCCCAGATTTCTGAGTGCTAGAGTTAGAGGCTGACAGCTGCAGCTGAGGAGGCTTTCCCTCTTACAGAGAAATTGGTGTTTGATCTTCATCCAGAACCTGAACAAATTCAATTTTGAAATACCAAAGCCTTCAGAGAATAATATGACTGCTCTCTGCTGGGCTCCAGCCTGGCCTGTGACCTGTCAGTGTCTCTCTGTCTGGCTTTGAATCAGCCCCCCTAACTGCCAGCAAATGAATTCTTCCCATTGATTTAAGTTTTGGATCAGATCATTTGCAAAAGTCTAAATCTTACCCATAGGAAAGTACTGAAGTCATAGCAATTACAGAGCATTTTTATAATAGCAATGACAAAATATGAACACATTGTTCCTCCTCCACAGATAACTTAAATTTTAAAAGGAGGAGATTTTTTTTCACATCTTCATTACTGTTTGTAGTCTTAATGCAGATTGGTCCATTTTACAAAACCAACACATAGCCATTTATCTGTTTTTGCTAAGAAACTCTTGCAGAAGAATAACAATCCTTAAGGAATTATCTTTGAAAGAGCAAGCAGATGAAGAAAACAATTAGAAGAATGCCATTAAATATGAATACCCTGTTAGCAAAACTGTCAGACACCCTGAAATTTCAAACCCCTTTGCTCTTTTCCCCTCAATATAACCATCAAGAAAATCAGATATTGTGCAAGGGCCCAATTCTCCATTCATTCCCCCTGTTGCAGAGTAGAATTGCTTCCTCTTCAGTGACTGGAATTGCAAGTAGCTTTAGCAAAAAAAAACAAAAAAAAGAGTCAAGTCCCATGAATTGAAACTGATGCCTGATAAATGTGCGTTCCTATAAAATATTGCAGCAGGCAGCAGCGCAGCTACTTGGAGTATTCCTACTGTTAAGGAGCTCAGTGAGTAGCCAACATGTGTGGCATCCATCAGGTCCGGGCAAGGAGTGATGCATAGGGATGCTGGTAAGTAGGGAGAATAAATGCACAACTCACTTTGTCAGATTTATTGTTTTCCTTCAAAATCTTCTGCATCCAACTGCCACGGCAGTGCGGGCTCCTCTCGAAGCACTGGTGAACCCACTGGAGCTGAAATGGGAAAGCAGGTCAGAAGTAAAGCAGCAACCCTTTCCCAACCCAGCACACAATATGCTCATTAATGGGGCAGAGAAGAAAACACCAGCCCTATGGATGTCCTGCCCTTCTCCTCCCCCTCATCGTTAACTACAGTGAGTGCTCACACACATTGAGAGGGGGGCAGAGAGGCTGTGTGGGCACGGGCACTAGTTCACACTCAGTGTGCAACTGGCATCAGCAGCTGGTTGTGCATTTATAGACTTGTGAGCTATGAGCCAGAGCCTCCGCGGGGCCAGAGCTCTGCTTCATGCAGTACAGGAGAGACACTGGAGGAAAATTGGGTTTGAGGCTTCCACAAGCCAGCTTCTTGCAGTGTTTTAAATCGCCACCACCCACACATATTGCCTTCAACATACATAAATAGGAATTTGTTTCAATGCAGTTTTCATATTGTTGCTTGAAAGCATTTTTCTTCCCTTTACCCGTGTTTAATTGAGCTAAAACCAATTTAAGAGGCAGTTAGATTAGATGATCATTGGAGGTCCCTTCCAACTGAAAATTCTCCTCCTCTCCTCTCCTTTCCCTCTCCGAGAGAAGAGAGTGATAAAAAAATTATTCTAGCCTATCAACATGAAAAGCTTGGGAAAAGACCAGCACTAACCAAAATCTAGGTAAAAAAAAAAGAAAGGAGGAACTCTGTGCCCACAGGGAGGCAGGAGAATAAAAGAAAGAGTGGGAAGAAAGAATTTAACATGCCTGCATCCCCAGTTGTCCTTTCTCTGGAAGAAGTTGTATCTGAGGTAATGAATGCACTCTGTCTTCCGGCGATGAGCAGCAGAGTGGAAGCACGGATTTACAATGGAGGTGGAAAGCTTCTGGATGAATTGCAGGACTTTTTATTGCCAATTACAATTTCATGGCAGGGTTATTGCTTATTAAATATAGAAGCAGCCAGTTGTATTCTAACTGCACTCAGGCTTAATTCCACTTATAGAAAGGCTGAAGAAATTATACAGAGCTAGAGGAAAAATCCTTTCTACGTGCTTCTGCCTGCCGGCAAATGAAAGCACATGTACACACTCATACAGAAAAGTTCAAAAAAAATTGGCTGTATGGAAGGTGAAAAACTTACACCCAATTTCCTTTTTTAATAAAGCCGAAGGTAGAGTAAAATAAATGCACTGCACTGCTACCAGACTAACAGGCACCTCAAGTCTGAACAGTGTAAATTCTTCAATTATTGGAGTTCAACTTTTTAGGATCTCCAGAAAATATACACTTCACCCACTGCTCTTCCCTCCAAAAACTAGGTGCAGACAGAAGAGAAACCCTGTTAGCAGGTGAAACATATCCCAGGTGAGAACTGGGGGCCAGAAAAGATAATATTGGACATAATATATGGTTGCATCCCAGGTCATTTCCTTTAAGGAAGATGATACAAATCTTCAGGCAGCAAGAGGGGTGAGTTATTCCAATCCCAGCAGCTTTCTGTCAGCCCTAACTTAGAACATGCTGAATTTCAGAGCAGGGGAAAGGGAGAGGGACCAGAGATAAGTGAAGAAATACTCACAGAAGAAACTGTCTGAACTTCATCAAAGAGCTGGTGTGGACAAAGTCCTCTTCGTTCAGGCTGATGTGTGTCACTGCCAGGAGCAGTGTGTTCAATAACATCCATTGGCCAGAAGAGCAATTCAGATCTGGTACACCAACAACAACTTTCTGGGGATTTTTTACTGTTAGACAAATAACACAGAAAAAAAAAAAAAGCTTCTGCTAGCCAGCTCTCCTTGGACTAGAATATAGATGTAAATTATTCAGTCTTTTGTGATTCAAAACTTCATTTCCAAAATACCACACTTTTGGTAACACATTTTCCAGGCATGCTTCTTTGGGTTTTTTCTGGCATTGTTTAGAATATCAAAGGCAGTACATTAATGTTCCTGATCGCATTATGAAACAGAATTTCCTTTAAAAATGGGGAAATGGACGCCTATCATTTACATTTCTGCACACATAAAACCATTTGTTTACGGTTCTGATCCAGTGAAGAACTGCCCCACGTCCTGACTTGTAAGTAAAGGACAGTTCAAAGAAACAACGCTGTCTAAAGAAATATACAAAATTTGGCCACTGGAAAGAAGTTTTGTATATACCTGATGTAGGTATTCACATTTCCTAGTGGCTGAACATGCAGCAAGTCATAACAAGGCAAATCAACTCAGTCCAGTATTTTTATATCGCCACATTGAAATGCTGGTAGCCTAAGAGCCACAAAAATCTGTTGATTTTTGCCCAAACTTACCTCTGGAACAAGCCACACTGTTCTTGTAATCAAGCTATACAGAATAAAATAATAAGTATCACCTAGGAAAAAAGTGCAAAAAGTTTCAAGTGCATAACAGTGGGGTGGGCAAAATACATAAACCAGCAACTACAATACCTAGTTTGTTAAAGGCATTAGAAACAAATCTAAAATAAATGTGGGAGATACTTGTTGCTCCTGCTGCCCAGAGCCAAGTTTTCAGAACTTTTAAAAAGACCAAAATTGTTGAAGATTTCCTTAGTTTTTCTATTCAGAACAGAAAGAAAAATAAATTACTTTTATCACAGAATCTCTGTGGTTGGAAGGGACCTCTGAGATCAGAGTCCAAATGTTATGTTACCATCCACCTATGAGATATTAAATGAAGGAAAAGCAAAACATCTCTGCATTTGAAGCATTTGTAGCTTTTATGGCACAATTTGCTTTAGAACAAAATAATATTTTCTGTGGTTATGAACATGCAAAATAATTCTAGACTTTATATGAACTGCAGCTTGGGGATTAGATGAGGATTTCATATCTTTCTCACAGAAAGGATTAATTAAAGTGTCTCAGAAAATCATGAGCAAAACAATTTCATACGTATATAGAGCTTTTAATTTATTTCTCTACAGAAATAAATCATGTATGGTGATTTGTCATTTCATATCTTTTTCTTTAAAAAAAGAAATAACTTTAGAATTTTTCCATTGGAGCTGCTGAAGGGATTTAACCTTGCTTTCAAAATGTTAAAAGAAATTGAATCATGGGAGTCTCCTTTAGAAAACTTTGAAAACCCATTGTTAGGAGCTAAGCAAATACTGCTTAAACATCACTAAGAATCTATCCTTTTGTTTCATTTTTTTTCTGTGCTTAGCAGTGAAATTGGTTAGTGGCTACTGGCCACTTGACAGATCTAATTGCTTTTCCCATTTCCACGATTGTCTCATGAAAACTTTTCCTACTCTTTTCATGAAAGGCCTCGTTTGTCACCAAAAAGCTGAGGAGTGCACACATACAATCTTTTTTTATTGGTAAAAAATTTTCAGGTTTTGAATTTTGTGATGCAATTTTTTTTCTAACACAAGCAGACATTTACCATGAAAAATATGTGTTTTCAAAAATTTCCAATGGTACATCAGATTAATTTTAAGAAGTTTTTTTTTTTTCTTTTGTCCATCTTGACTTGCTAATTCTAGGAATCTGCAGTTGGATTCTTTCAGACTCAAGTGCAGTTTGGATTGTTTCATTGTTAATGCACAGATTAATTGATTAGTTTGATTAATGCACAGATCAGATTATTTGCTGAACCTGATAAGAATGATGATATAAGAATGGTGTGATGCTTTTGGATATGGCTCTGATTTCATTTCTCCTGTAATGATGGGGGGGACTAGCCTGAAGAAATCCATCCATGGGTCCTGAGGGAGCTGGTGAATGAAGTTGGTAAGCCACTTTCTATTATGTTTGAGTCATTGTGGCAGTCCAGCAGTCCTGCACTTTTATTGTCTCTTCACCAAACTGTCGACAACAGAAGCTCCTGATATTTGGACTGTAACATTTGCCAAAAAAATAATGAGACTGTTATCAAAGTGCAGGTACATTATTAGCGTTTGCTTTAAAGCATGGCTCACAGGTGAACTGATATCTCCCTTGTTTGACAGTTCAAGTTTGTATGTTCATATTTTAAGTAAACAGCCTGGAAGGATCATCCAAAGTCGGGTATTTTAGACAGCTAGAGCTCATTGTCTGATGTTTGAATTTGGGCCACGTAATGATATTCAACTGCGATGAAACATATTTACGGTCAGTCAAAGCCCTGAGCAATTACAGAAGCGTCCCCACCTCTCCCTTTCACAGCAGGATTTGCCTTAGCAAAGCACTGTTTGCACACTCTCTCGGGCTGAATTATATCCCCGTTTGCAGGTTAAATGGAACACTTCCATATGAATTGCTGAGGCTGCTCCAAATCCACAGCTGCAAGTTACGTGTCCAATCTGTTCCAGTTAAGTGAAGGCACGTGCAGAGGGTGCTCATCCTGAAATGCTTATAATTTAAGGGAAGACAAAAAGTACGGACAGACACTGATAGGCTGCCAAGAGGAGGTGCTTACTAATTTCTAGCATGGGTTCTTGTGGCACTCATGGAAGGAAAAAGCAAGAGTTTATTCCTGTGGTTACTCATTGCCCCTCTGTGCAGAGTTTCAGCTGCCCACACTGATTAAACGACTGACTGAATGAAAGTTGCTCCTTTTAGCAATAATAGGGAAATAATACGGAAAACCTTCCTTCCTTAATCTGCATTTTCCCTTCCGAAGACCTTAATACATGGTTTTCTAAGGTGCCTTTCCTGTTATCAGTCATCTTGCTGTCAAACATCTGTCCCCACAGCTAGCAGCAGGCACTACAAATAGCATCTGAACTTTGGTGAAATCTGTGCAGGTAAAATGCCTTTCACCAACTTCAGTTTAATGTACACGAAAAAGCAAAACTGGGAATCTATGCTAAGTCACAGAAGAGGATGAAATTATATTTGCAGACCTTAGCAACTGGTGTTACAGAGAACTCGGATGAAAATCCAACTAATCTGGCTGTGCCTCAGGGTCTGAAAGTCTGGAAATGTCTTTTACCACCTTGTGTCAGGAATGACACAAATTAGAGCATCTCACAGGAAACCTGGCCTGGCCCCCTCCATTCTCTCTCTCCACAAAGCAGTAATCCATGACAGTTGCTGTGAAAAAGAAAAAGAAATAAAAAATTAAAAATCAGCCATTACTGTTTCATGATAAAAACACCAGCAGAACTGCCTGAATTCCTTCCAGCACTGATATGAAAGTCTAAAGTAAATAGACACTTTACTGAACAAAGGGCATTTAAAAACAAACTAAAAAAATCTGGTTTAAATCATCACTTCTTAACTTTTTTGTCAAAACTATGTGATCCCAAAGAATTAATCTCACTGAAACCAAACACAAGCATTTTTGTGAAGGCTATTTTACAATAATTATTTTATATTATCCTTGTAAATATTACTCTTTTTACTACTCTTGTAACATTTTCCCTTTTATGAGGTGCCAACACCAGCAACCTTTAAACAGTACCCATTTTTTAAATTACATATCTGTCAAATCTTATACATAAATTTTATTTTATACATACACATACATGTACATAATGAGAAGATATTTAAATGGCTCCGTTCAAATTTCAGAGCTTCCTGCATATTCATTCGACAACCAAGAAATGGATATGAGAAAGCAGAGTAAGTTTGAAAAAAGAAGTGATGAATGACAAACTGAGAGTAGGATCTAAAGAAGCAATCAAGAATGAAGACTCTAATGAAGAACTTTACAAACTTTGCTGTACAGATTTTCCCCATAAAGGCCCAGGACCTCAACTTTTCATGCCTTGAATATGTCTCATTTCTTCAGTCCCCAAATGCAAGATGTCTAAGGCAATGTTGTGTTGACTTCTGCCACCCTTTTTTGATGAGCATCTCCATCCCTTGCTCAGGTGGCCGAGATCTCAATCCTGCAGCACAGCATGGGTAAGAACAACAACAACAAAAAAGCAGGCAAAATTCCTACCAATGAGAACACCCACGAAATTACCAAATAGTTGGCATGCCAGGGACCAGTATCTCTTGGATGGAGTGGAGCACAGTATTGGACAATCTGGTCTACTGGTTTAAAGCCTGCTTAACTTCAAGCAATATTTCCCTGAACTTTATAAGGCAATCTTAGCTCATAATTTTCTTATAGAACTTTTCCAGGTAGTTCAAAAAAGGATTGATGGCCTGCAATTTTACAGTCACTACCATCGTCCTGTAAGATAAAAATGGATTAACTATCCTAAATTAAATATTTAATGTAATAAAATGCATTTTTAAAGGCATGGAAGAGGGACTTGGTCATGCATTTTAGTTAAACTTTAAAAAGTCAGGTCAGTGTCAAATTTGTTCTGTTCAAATCCTAACATGTTCCAAAGATAAATCTCTTCTACTTGAAGAAATTTAAGATAGTCAAGGAAGTAGATCAAATAATTAGGAATAGGTGAATTTAAAATCACTGTTCCAGGTTGTCAAATAGATTAGAGTTCAAAGACTGAACAGTAAATTATACATATGTATAATATATAGGTACAATTTTACATTCCATTTTTGTAATTGAAAAAAAAAAAAGGAGAAAGTATGTCTTATTAATTCATCCCAGACTCTCTAGATACTCAATCTTAGGTCAGCAATGACATTAAATAAGTCATAGTAAAATCTTTGGGGTATCTGGACAAAACTAATATGAGATTTATCTCATCGTAACATATCCATAGCTTAGTCTAACTGAGAATGGGTACATGTATTAGCTTTTATATCTCTTCTACTTTCCTTTTTGGAACTATGCTAATAAACGATGAGGAGAAGAGGTGTGAGCTCACTAATGCAGTGAAATGAAAATTGAAAATTTCAGCTTTGTTGCTTCGGGTCAGGTAACTGGCATTTTAGTTTAATTAGGCGTAGATGAAGCTGTAATGTTTCAAGACTTGCAAAATGAAGAAAATGAAATATTTGACTGGGAAAGTGCTGAAGTTGTAATTTCTCTGACCTTTATTTTATCTGAAACTGTTAGCTAAGTTGAACACTACTTGTGAAGGCAAAAAGACATAAGGCTTTACGGTGCTGACCTGTTACTGGTTCTTAGTGGCTTGCCTGCAGTAGAACATAGATTATAGCTGCATTGCATCATTTAGGAGCACATCCCTTCAGCTAAGGACAGAGGTAGACTATTTTTCCTCCTCTTCTCTCTTCCTGGTATGAGCTGGTGGATAAGAAGAGCTAGATGATGGAGAGGGAAGCATCCTCCCGCCTTCCTCAGCTGGGCTCAGCTCCTTTGCTCATCTACAGTGCTGGCCGTCCCCCAACAGCTTCAGATTTTCCATCTTAGGGGACACAGTCATGTAGGGTTAGGGATACATTTTGAGTAGCAGGTAGGTTAAGGCTTTGACCATCACCCATGGCACAGACATAGCATTTGGGGTTTTAAATGCTTTTTTACAGCACAGACCATTAAACCACATTCTATGCACATAAATAATGTGTTCAGTTGTCCGTGGTTCCTGCACCTTTATTGCTGCCTTTCAAATGGGAGAGTTAACCTGACAATTTAACACCAATAATTAGGATGAAAGAGGTGAGCAACCCTTAATTTCACAGCACGGAGCACCCTGAAGGCCACCCAAGGTAATAGGTGCTAGAGCAGCCAGCTGGTGAAGTGACCACACCGCCCACGTGGCCATGTCCTGATGCTGTACTTACCTCCATAACGACTCCTCATTAACGAAGAAGTTTCATTTGATTACTGCCAAAAGGGTTTCTGTTGGAGCAGGACAGACTCTCTTGGGATGAGGAACTTGCTGGCTGGTCCAAGCAAGCCAATTCCACTCCTGGAGGTGAATTTTCAGACTTGCCCTGGTGTGTCCTGTGTGTCTGTGCAGTGGGGAAAAGGCAACACCATGAGACTTCAAAAGGAGACGTGGCACCCCTTGGTACACAGCTTGCTTCTGGAGACCAAACTGAATGTGAATCCTTTTCCCAGCTCACAGCGAAAGCCCCGTTCAATTCCCCAGCCTGAAAAGACAAGACGAAACTTCATTTGCATGCAATCGCTGTCACATAACTATATAAAAAGAAAATAAATCAATAGCACAGCGGTTCTGTAGTGTGCCTTTTTTGTAAGTTATGTTGATGCTACCAAAATCAGTGACTTTCCCAGCAGCTCGCTGCCACAATCAGGTGTAAGAAACCTTGAATACAGCCGCTTGCAAGCAGCTGATCACACTCTAGCATTTCTCAGTATCATGACACTTTTTTTCCCCTAATAGCTTTTCAAAGACCATTTTAACTCCACGCATTCTCTGAAAATAAAGCACTCAGTACAGTGCCTAGGCTTCGAAAGGCAGGAATCAGCCACTGCCCACGTGTGAGCCATCACACAGGTTTCCAAACTCAGGTGGCATTTTTAGGACAAAGCCAGCATTTAAAACCCAGCTGAACTCCTATGGGTTGCCTCACAAAGTCAATAAGGGCTCGGCAGAGCATCAGTGACAGCAGGGAGGATCTTGAGGAAGAGCTGGTACTCCATGTCTCTTACCACAGGAACCCATGACTAAGAGAAATGAAAACTAACTATGGTGATGTTTAAAAATCAGCACCAGCACTTGTCTAGCCTGATGGCAGCATCCCCAGCAGGACGGGGATGCCTGGAACCAGCAGGAAATTCCCTACAGATGCAGGAGGCAGCAGGGTGGGTTTCTCAAGGACTGCCATACCAGTCCTGCCCACACGATTCCAGCAAGAAGTGGGAGGAAGGACACAAGTGACAAATGGCATAAAGCTCACCACGATATTAGTCCCACTACCACACAATTCTCCCATAAAATTGAATTTTCCACTGTCTCATATCCACCAGCACTCCTACATTTCAACTATTCCCAGCTGCTGCACAGACACATTTCATTATCCTGCCTTGAACTTGAAGGTGGTAAAAAGCAGGATTTCTAGCTCATGGAAACCTTCTTTCCTTCGCTCCCACAATCACTATTTTTCCACTTTGCTTTTCCAAACTTTTCTACAAATTGACCTTAGTGCAAAGTTCTGAAAGGGCTCTTCTCTGAGCAGCTGTCCATTGAGTGCCAAAAATTCATGAGCTTTCAGTTTTCTAAACTCAGAGATGCTGCAAGCTCTGGTGTGGCTCTGCAAAAATTGCCTGGGATTCAGAAAAAACAGTGTGCCTAATGTGTGTAAGATCCAGTACTTTAAAGAAATTTCTTTTGTTAAAAGAGAATCCTGCCACCTACTTTACCAGCAGCTGTATTTTCAAGTTCTGCCTCTCAGTCGATAATGATCATTTTTACTGTCTCCTAAGTCAGGGGTTTAATAGTCACATCTGCTCATCAGATCCTATTCCATGCAGTGATAAACCAACTTTGTCAGTGCAATTATGAATTCACAAGGGGATCTAAGCTTTGCACCTCTATTCTCCACCACCCTGCGAGACAGCCAAGCAGGCAGGCTCCGTATCTAGTCAGAAGAGTTAAGTGCTTGAAGCAAAGATCCTAAAAGTCAACAAGCAGAATGAGGCAGCACTCGAGCCAACCAAGAGGAAACTCTTAAGGGTTGCTTAAAAACTACCTACATTTACAAATTTGCTGTCTTTGGATGCAAGAAACTGAAATTTACAGCCCCTCCTTTAGCTGTAGGTAGGCATCACAGCACTTCCACGTAGCAAGATGAGTTCTCCACCCAGAGGAGCTATGTAACAGATAGGAGCAAAGCAAGACAAGTCCCATCATCACTTCAGTAAAAAGCCCAAACTTTAAAAGTTTGGAGTATTTGCAGCTATAAAGCAACTGCCCTCTTCAGGGTTTTCAAATAACTATTGCAGCCGTTCCTAATCAATAACACCCATTTCCTTAGCAAAACAGGGAAAGATAATGCCAGTGAATAGCAAATATATGATATATAATGTGAACATAACTAAGTATCTTATTTAAGCATGACATTTAAATCTTCACAAACTTAGTGACAACCTACAATGATATTTGCTGGAGGCAACTGTTCTTTCACACTCACACAACAGCATTATTTATAGCAGCAGAGCACAGCAAAGGGACGTGAAAGGCAGCGATGAAAGATGCATTGTAACAAGCAATAAATCAGACAGCACTGAATCGCTGAGTGCTAAAGGAAAGGAAGCCACCTGAAAATAATATTGTGATTTAGCAAAAGACATTTAAAATGTACTTAATCTCAAGTTTCTTACAAAACTAGTGAAATTTAGACTATTATTCAGAATTACGTATGTTCTTAACTGCTCTGCTGAGTGAAGGTCTAAAGGAGGACAATATTTATGATGATTTCCACCCGGGAAAAAAATGAGTGGAGGGAAATTCATAAAGCTATCAAACACATAGGCACATCTCAGTCAATAACAACCCATATCGCTGACAGAATAAACTCTATTAGCATTCATTCCAGATTGATTTAGTGGCATTCCTGTGAGCAGCCATTTTTATCCTTCCACTAAAGTGCTTTTGCTCCTGAAAAACTGCTTTAGGAGACTTAAATACACCTAGGAGCTGTTACAGGTAAACCTTTCTTATTTACCCATCATTTTCACGCAGGATTATGGCAACATTTCAAGAAATTCAGGAATGAAACATGGAATTCATATCTTTGGTGTCTATCTTTGCAAACAGCCTATGATTTTCACATATGTGGGATTCTTTAGTATGTGTCTGCATGTGTGTGTGCCTGCATATCTATTACCTTTAACAACAATATCAACATTTATCTAAAGAAATCTCCATATTCGGCACTTTCTTTAAGAAGTGCTGTTCCTCAAGCATTAGGATTTTGTCTTTCCAATATTTAGCACAATTATTTTATCATAATTATTACTTTTTCACTGATTTAAAATAAAAACCTTTTATAATAAAAGTGTTCAAAACTTAGGGTACGTGGCCTGCGCAAAGACATGAATGAACTGTTCATTCAGGAAAGGAAACGAGTGAAGAAAGACATGGAACCAGTCTTCAAATCCATCAGCCCGGGATGGGACAAGACATGATGGACATAAATTACAGCAGGAAATTAAGGTGGGTATTAGGCACAAAATAAATTTTCTAATGGTAAGTTTAAGGGAAACCTCTGAGACAGATTGCCTGGGAATGTAAAGGAAGCCCATCCCAGGGACTTTTCTAGTTTGGTTAATGAAACCTCTGTCAAGAAGGGTTTAGGAACAAATTTGCCTTGCCACCAGGTTAGGAGACAGATCTCTTGACATGTCCTTATTCCGTATTTTTAATAATTCTAAGGTATAAGCTAAGTAGATAGTATTAGAAAAAAAGGAGAACGGAGGAGAACTCATTCTATTTTCTCTATGCCAGACTGAAGAGTCTGGTGCTACACTGTTCTTGCACAGTGGAGCCCCACAGTACCCCTCTGTGATGCACACATTTTTATAGCCTCAGCAGTAGGAATCAGCTGCCTAGATGCCCTCAAGCCTACAAAACACCCTACGGGGCTGGCACAGGCTGAGATGTTTCCCACAGGTAACTTAACAGACGTCTGCAGTCACTAGGTAATTTCCATTTATTAAGATAAAAGCAGATGCACCTGCTCTCTCTTAGTGGAAGTTTGCTCTTTGCTCAAAAGGGACCATAGATTGAATTCCCAATTTTAAGTATGTACATCTTTTGGCTTAGCAAAGCTAGCTCCTGCCATTGTTTGCTGGTGATGTAAAGTAATATATGTGACTGTGGGAAGCAATCTTTGGTACAAACAGAGAGCAACCTCATTCATTAAATTAAGTTTCAGTCTGAGTCTATAATAATGTGACAGTGTCTTTGCAGTGAAAGCCATTTGACTCATACTCTCTCTTTAAGTACAGAGAGTCTGAGCAGCTGCAGAGGTCAGCACTGAAGTGTGAGTCATAAAATTAGTTTCAAATTCAGTTGTGTGATGAACCTGAGCATATAGCCTCCTTTGGAGAGAAATAAAGCAGAACTTTATGAATCAGATCAGAAATAGCCAGAAGAAGAAAATTGTTTTCTAGTCTTTGATGTAAGTTGCTGGTTTTTTTCAGTTTGAAGAATCCATAAAGGTTTCCCAGTGAACCTGCATATTGTCTTTACTGAATTTAAACCTCTGCTGATAGCTTTGCTTTCCTTAGTACTCCCACTGATCCCTTAGAAGATGGAAAACACAGACATATGTGAATTACCTGAATCCAGTGTGGCTTAAAAGGGAATAAAAATGATGTTCTTAACAAGCCTCCCTGAAAACGTTTGTAATTATCTACCTGGAAAGCACATCCTGCTTTGCACAAATAGTCTAAAATGAACAACCTTTTCCCCTCGAAGCTCTGACACCCAGGGATGCAAGAACATGAGTATTTCAGAGCAGAAATAGCCTCCAAGTAGGGTTTCTGTTGACATTTTTTCCAATGTCTTAACACTAAATTAATTTCAGAAGGTTTTCAGGCTACTGTTCCAATATCAACTGAAGACAATGGTATTGATATCAACAAGGAATAGTAGTTGCAAATTTAGCATGTTTTCAGTTTTCTGTGAACAAACAGCTAAAGACCAAAACATACTGGCCAATTTTGCACATTTGCTCTATGGTAGGTACTTCTCTAGTGAATCAATTCCAGCTGCAACTACAACTAGCCCAATTTTTAAATTATTTCAACAAAGTTTGAATAATTGAGCACGGGAATCCACTGATGCCTGGAACCTTGTCTGCAACTCTAGTAAAGAATCCAAAGCAAATCTTTTGCAACCAGCAGAGAAGTCCACAGGCATTATCACTCCACCAGTTGGTGCTTTGATCAGTCCATTACACCGATGCTACAGAAGTGGTGTAAAAACACAGCCAGCACCACATGGTAGCTAATTTTACTTGCTCTGAACAGCTGCACAAAACAACATGCTACAAAAAGAAGACCATGAGATTCGCTGTATCCTCATCTGGAGCTTTGAACCACCCATTTATTATTTATGCCAAGCTGTAGGAACGACCCGTGCTTAGCAGTCCTAACAGGATTGAAGCTATCCCTGTGAAGTGACACTGTGCTCAGCAGTTGACCTTCCTGCAAGCCGGGCATACCTGATGAATCCTCATTTTAACTTCACAAATAATAGTTTGCTTTCCAGTAGAAAAAATGTTGTAATAATTCTCTCCATAAAATGTATCTCAGCATACATTTTATATATGGCTCCATTTTACTTAAATGCCACAACCTATATGCATATTTGACTTTTTTTTCACCCAGAAGCAGTACAAAAATATTAGAGATTATAGAAGCATTTAATTTTTAGAGGGAATGTCGTTCATAGCAAAAATATGATGGGCTACTAATCCTTATTTATTAAATTTCTCTGTCTTGCACAGAAGGGTGCGTGCTTTCCAAATCCCCCTTCCCTCTTTAGGGACTCACTTCATATTTAGTCAGATTTGAACTTTTCCATGGATATACTGGGTCAGAATCAAAATGGAGCAAACCTCCAGGTTTCTTATGCGAGCCATAAATTCAACTCTTAAATCCTTCATCTGTCAATCTGTGTTTTATGCTACAGCAAATCACCTTCAGAACCACTTCCTTTCCTTCTTTACAGAGAAAGCCATTTTAATCCATGGCACCATCTAGGTCTTTTCTGTTTAAGCTAACTTTAATCCTTCTGAGTCTTTTCATGAGTAAGATCTGGGGATTCCTTTTTGCTCCTCCTTTCTACATCTCATGGGAGAGCTAGAATAAAAACATGAATTATCTTCTAACAGTAAACAATCAAAAGGGTCTGCTGAAATCTATGGAAAATCTCCCAACAAATTCAGTCAGGTGACTATTTTATCCTCCAAGAGTCAGTTTTCTAATATTGGTAGTTTTTCTAGTATTGGTAGTTTTTCTAGTATTGGTTCACATCCATGAATAGTCCCAAGTTTTGCTTCTCCATGTCTCCATGTACATCTTATTTTAACTTCAAGCAGTAATAGGCACTGGCCAGAAAAATATTAATTTTCCATGCTAGAAACCAAACAAAATCAACCACTAAAATATTTGGAACCACAGTTTAATACTAGTTAAAGAACTGTTTACAATAACATCTGTGCATGTCACAGCTTCCCTCTTCTACCTCCACTTAGAAGAGCTACTGAACAGTTAAAATGCAACGCTTTTTCTGATGACCCCCTTCTTTCTGTACTTGGATGGCTGTAAAAGGCATCTCTATTGACTGACCTGCTACCTCACTTTTTTTTGGAAGTGGGATCAGATACTCTAGAGCCCCTTTAAGACCTTTGTATACATCTGCTGCTGAACCAGCATCCATTAACCTTAGTGTGGGCACATCCCACGCCAAAATGACTTGGCATAGACACCAGAAAATCCTAACTTCTAACTCTTGCCCTACCATAACATCATTCTTATACAGTTGCTAATGGCCAAAGAGCTTTCCACAAGAGCAATGCAAGTGGGCAGGTACAGGTATTTGACTGTGAAAAAGACATCAGTAACGTTTTGCTTTCCCCAAGACTCACATCATTTTAGAAGCTCTTCATCAAATATCTTTCATTTGTCATGAAACTCGGTAACGATCCTCTTACATCACCAGTGTATCATGTAACACAATTTTAACAAAATTGTAAATTTTGAGTATTTTTACAGCATTTCTTGAACTGTTATTTTGCAATAGATTTTTGTGCATTCCTGCCAGTTTTTCTCTGCTTATCTCTATGTCCAAGTGTGTAACTTCTCACACCTACCTTTCCCAAAGAACAAGATGTACTTCTATATAGCTTCCATTTTCCTATTTTGTTCTCCTTTCCTTTCTGAAAAGTCAGAGAGTATCAAAGAGCACAATAAAAACATTATTTTTTTAAAATAGAAGTGTATTTCTGCCATTAATTTAAAAGCTACCTAGTCATAATTTTAAAATTTAATCTAAATCTAACATCATGAAGCACCATTTTTTCAGGTGACTTCCTGACCAGTTCCTTTTAATGAATTTCTTCAGAAGCATAGAACTGGAAAGCAATTTTAAGGTAAACCTATATAGCAATATCCTTCTGCAGTAAAAAAACAATAAGTATACAGATGAATTCCTTCTAATCGCATTGTATTTTCGATATTTTTTCAAACCAATTCTTGTTCCACCAGCAATGTCGGGTTAAGAACCGAGTCAAGAAGCACCTTTTAATTTCAGGTTTTTACTATTACATAAGTTTCAGAGACATTTTGTTTTCCCATTCTTTTCTCTTTTGCACTGTACTCCTGGTTCACCTAGGGGAACATTTTTTAAACTCGTATGTCACAACACTTGACCTATTCCTATTATTTTATTTACCAAGGACTTAACAAAGTCAAGCACCCAGAAGTTAATTGCAAACATTTATTACTTGTAAAAAAAAAAAAAAAAAAAAAGGGGGGAATTTCTAAGTTAAACTTACCCTGGGGTAAACCAAGCAAAACAAAGGAAATTATCGGAATTCAGTCCCTCAGACTGAATCATCAGATTTCTAGTTTCTTACATACTTTGCTCAGTCAGTCCTGCTTCTAATGCAAGCCAGTTTTTAATGAATTTTAATTAATGAATATGAATGGTATTCAGAAAACTTCCACTGAGCAGCCTTGGCATCATGTCTTGGTGTAAATGTAGAGTTTCAGACCTTAGTTGCCTAGAAGTTGATTTTCCTCATAGAATAGTTTGGGTTGGAAGGGACATTTAAAGTGCAACCTTTATGTCAAAAGCCTTACAGAACTCCAGATAAATGACACTGTAGCTCTTCCCTTGTCCACTGATGTAGTCACACCATCCTAGAAAGCCACTTTCAGGCAGGACTTGCCCTTGGTGAAGGCAAGGTGTCTCAAATCACTTCCCTGCCCTCTGTGTGCCTTAGCACAGCTTCTGTGAAATGATTAAGGTATACGCAGAGCATTCAAGAGCTGTATTGTCATGTAAATTTACCTAAGTTAATTATAGCTGAAACAATGTCTTATTAAGCTGTTACCTAGTTTTCTTGCTTTGTAAATCAAACTCAAGTGTTTTGTCATTATTCTCTCCTTTTCCATTTCCTCCAAATTCACTGATATAAGCAAATCAATCAGTAGGTAGTTTATTTATATGTTAATGTAACAGCACAAGAGAGGGAAATGTTAATGCTCTGCACTCCTTGCTACATTTCAACTTCAGTTTTCCTCCTCTTTTAGACTGCAACTCTACTAAATACTTTTGAAAAGTTTTCAAATGAGGACTGCTTGAGAAACAAGGTAGCCTTCTCTTTCCCTTGTGGAAGTTGGGATTTTTTTTTATTTATTCCCTCTCCCCACTGGCAACTTGCAGTCACATTTGGCAGATGCACCCAAGACTTTAAGAGCCTACAACTTCACACACATCAAGTGGAGGAAGCACGGGTGTCATTACTGAGGACTCACAAAGGATTTTTTTTTTTCCCCTGCTGGACTGATTTTCCATTTTCCTGGGAAACAACAGCCTGCCCAATATATACACACACAGAAGGCCCCAAAATGCACAGTACAGCCACCAAGATGCATGGACAATCTGTCACACGTGGTTTCTTCCTCCCAAAGGTGCACAGAGACAGGAGGAGACCACTGTAGCAAATACAGTACGTTTTTTCACAATTAAATTTTAATAAGACATACAAATCATGCCTTAAGACTTATATATGGCACTAATTTTAACTTTGAAAAATAAAGGAAGAACACATCCCTCTTATTTTAAACGCATCATTTTTAATGCCCGGAGAACATTCTGTCCTGCAACAACACATTTATGGCATCTTATCCCTTCTAGTCTTGAGCATTTCGCCTCAATCAGTAATATCTGTGTTCCCTTAATTTCTGTTGATGGTAATGACCACTGTCACTATTCTTATCCCTCTCAAGTCTTAGTAATTTTCAACATTTAGTCAAAGTTTCAAGTCCTAAAGTACATGGTCAATTATCTTGCAGGATACTGATCTGTAAACTCTTGGAGCAACCAAGTTTAGGAGAGGAAATGGGAGGTCACTTGCTGCACTTTTTGTAGTAGTGATTACGATCCACAAAGAAGTGATCACAAAATACAAAGCTTGTGTGGCAGTATCCTTGTGGGATATGGATTTAACTGAGAATGTGTTGTTGAAGGAAGGCACTACTTAAAATTTGAAAGACAGGCAAGTGCAGCGGGTTTCTCAGGTTGATGTATTTGAGCAAGGCTGCACACTGGCAGACTCATTTAACCACTGAATCTGTTTCTTTCACTTTTTCACCATCATATCTCAAAGAACATTCCCGGGGAACGGTTTCTCCATTCTCTGCCAGACTGCAGCTCAACTATACCTGTATAATACACTCCAAGTATCATTTTTTAATTAATCAGAGGCAAAAGAGATGTTTGCTTGCATTTTCCCAGAACTGAATTAAGGAGAGCAATGTGTTTTTTGAAAAATAACAGTAAGAAGCCCGAGATGCTGCACAGTGGTGTTGATCTGTGCATGGTCCTTCCACTTCAAAACCCAGTGGTATCAAAACCGAGTGGTATCAAACCCCAAAAATCTTGTACACGAGATTTTTCCTACCCTTGCACAACCAAGGAAGTAAACCGAGTGAAAAACGCCCTCCTCACCGCCCCCCCGGATGGCAAAGGATGGTCATGTGCTTTTCAACATCACACACATTCCATTTGTCACCTCTGTCATAGCTGTATGAAGCAATATTTACTAGATGTCATTAAAGATAAAAACCAAAACCCCACTAAAAATCACTTTCAAGCATAAAATAGTTTTGAGGGGTTTTTTAATGTATCTGAGAGGTTCTTCCTTCTTCCCTACACACACACATAGAATCACAGAATCTTCATGGTTGAAGGGACCTTTGAGATTGAGTCCAACCATACACAAAAAGAACCCAAGCAAAAAAAAACAAAAACAACAAAACACCAAACACAAACTAAAATACCCAACCCAACTGTCTCAGGCACTAGAGCATGCCCCGAAGTGCCACGTCTACATGTTTCTTAAATCCCTCCGGGGATGGTGACTCCACCACCTCCCTGAGCAGACTGTTCCAGTGCCTGACCACCCTCTCAGGAAACTCATTCTTCCCAAGATCTAATCTAAACCTCCCCTGCC